>MCJB01022551.1:0-46821 GCA_002018475.1 Nicotiana obtusifolia | reverse complement strand
CCCCCCCCCCCCCCCCCCCCCACTTTCATTAATTCCCCGTTATTCGTTATTACAAATTACTACAGAAAATGAAATAATACAAACCCAAATAGAACAGTTACATGCTTAAATAAAACACTTACAGGTCCAATAGAACAGTTACAGGCGCAACACAAATTCAAAATAACCTAGTGATGTTTTTGGTCCTTCCAGCCATACTCTTCGCACAATCAACGGGCCCAAATCCCAGGAGCACAAGGATAATTAAAGCACGCTTGAACCTAATGCTCAATTCCAACAACACATATGGCCCAGCAAACCAGGCTCAAACATGAAGACAATTGTCTTGCTTACCCATTAACAAATAGCATGAACATAGGAACATAAATTCAAACATGTCATTCAGGTGACTCAGAGCCCAGGAAAGGACACACACATAGGGTTTCCATATATCAATTATCAGCAGAAGGATTTCTTACGTATTGTCTTAAGGGTGATATCTAATAGGTAGAAGAGAATATGAACACATACACAAGGACCTTGTAAACACATAGGATGAGCACATAGAGGGGCCTTCAAATTAGCAAACAAATTATAAGTAACAGACTTTTCAAGGACAAGTAGGACATAATTGTAGGAATTTGGCAAACAAGGATCCTTGTAGTAGAGGAACTAGGCATGAGAGTTTAAAGCAGGTAGGGTTGGGATTAATTCTAATAAGATTCAGCAAGTAGCAATTTACACCTGAGAGACTTAGCATGACATGCTTGAGAAGCACCCTAGGGCATATAACAACAACAATCTTCACAAGAAGACCTTGACATAAAAATGCAAGGCAAAACTAACTAAGAATTATATATCAGCTTATGGCAAGCAGAAGAAAAATTTATTAAGAAAATTCAAGGCCAACTGTATTACAAACTCAGCACAACAACTAATTAACAAGCATGTACCTAATTCCAAGAAGGTCGGAGATTATGCAAGTTGATCATATGTATCAAGGATTACCCTAGGCATTACTCAGCCAAACCGAACACTAGCAGGCATGGGTTTGTAGGACCGCATTATGCAACAATAGTACAATATTGGGATTCACAAATAGAAGACAAAAATAAGTCATGCTTGTCTAAAGGTACAGACAGTATTGGCATGTAGAATTCACATGAGTATAGATTAACTCTAAGAATGTTAGCAAGTTTTACATGAATGACTCAACAAGAAGCAGTATAATCAAACAAATTCTGGGCAAGAATTAGTTTCTCACAAGAGTTTAAAGCAAGGCAGGGAGATGGACTCATGACAAGCAGCAGATATAAGTACTCAGACATACACAAAGATAATAGGATAATAAGGCTTAAGATGGTCAAAAATCATTCATGTTGAGCACATAAGCATACATTAAAGTTTAGGATTTAGGCAAGTTCAGATGCTAGAAAATATAAGGCTATAAGATAACTCCAAGGCAAATAGGATTACAAATAGAGATAACATAGTATCATATTGGTTCACAAAAGCTTAAATAACATGGATATACAGAGCATGAACACAAGCAAAAAGGGAATGAAATTGCGAGAGTCAAGGGTACTTACCAGTTTCAAATAAACAAACATGTAAATGATGAAAAGTAAGTTCCAACAGTAGCGCAATTATCAGTAGAAAAGAGAAAACAGCAAGACCCCAAACACAATGCGTCAGAGTTATAAAGAGCTTCAAACGAGCTCCAAGTAGTGCTCACACTGCAGAGGTTAGTGGATCAATTCTGATAGCTTCGTATGGTGATTTTTGACTTAGGAGTATGTCCAGATATTGATTTGGAGGTCCGTAGGTCGCTTTGGCCTGAATTGGCGAAAGTTGAAAATTTGAAAGTTTGAAAAGTTGAGAAGTTTGACCGAGAGTTGACTTTGTTGATACCGGACTTTGATTTTTGTTTCGGAAGTGGAAATAGGTCTGTTGTGCCATTTATGACTTATGTACGAAATTTGAGGTTAATCGGAGTTAGTTTGATAAGTTTCGGCATCGATTGTAGAAGTTAGAAATCCATTAGTTTCAACAGGCTAAATTTGGGGTGGCATTCGTGTTTTTGGTGTTGTTTGATGTCATTTGAGGCTTCGACTAAGTTCGTATCGTGTTTTAGGACTTGTTGGTATGTTCGGATGGGGTCCGGGGGACCTCGAGTGTGATTCAGATCAAGTTCGGACACATTTTGGACCTTGTTGGATTGCTGATATATGTGCTTCTGGTTTCCTCTTTTGCGATCGTGAGAAGAGGGATGCGATCGCGTAGATCTTTTTCGGTAACAGAGCATTTGTTCGATACATTTGCAATATGGTAGACGCAATCGCGAAATTCAAAGATTTTGAGTCACGCAAACGTGGGTGTATGAACGCGTTCAAAAAGAAGGTAGGAGAGGTCTGGGATTCATACGCATTGCTTTACGTGTTCGCCTGAGTCATTCCGCGATCGTGTAGGTTCAAAATTTTGGTCAACACATTCGCGACCTTAAGGGTGCATTTGTGTAGAAGGGTTTCTGGCCACTGAGGACTTTGCTCTTCGCGATCGTGTGAAATTGTCTGGAATCGCAATGTCATCACTGGGAAGTAGCTTCAAAATTTCAAATCGAGGGTTAGAGAATTATTTTGACATTTTGAGTTGGAGGGCTCGGTTTTAGGCGATTTTGGAGGGGATTTTCACATCTTGTATCAAGGTAAGTGTTTTTGCCTCGGATTCATCATATTCCATTATTCTATCTTTGTTTAGCATTTAATTAGTGAATTAAAGTGAAGAAATGGGGGATTTTGTAGAAACTTTAGAGAAAAGAAAAATGGAGGCTTGAAGGCCGATTTGATGTCGGAATTGAATGATTTTGGTATGGTTGGACTCGTAAATGAATGGGTCTTCAGATTTTGTGAATTTTGTACATTTACGAGGAATAGGACCGGGGTTGATTTTTTAATTTTTGATTAAAGATCTTAGCTTTATTATTTAGAATCAATTTTTATAGCTTTTATTGATAGTATTACGTTATTTTTTGCTAGATTCTAGCCTTCCTGAGATTGATACACGCAGGAAGGGCTTGCTAGCAGAGAGATTTGATTTGCTTGAGTTAAATATCTTATCTAAACTTTGTTGAGGCACTAATTGCCTAAATTATTGTGATAGCTACGTGCTATTGGGTGCGCACATGTGTGGGGTTAAGCCCATGTGCTGACACCGGGGGTTTTTTATTCATGTTCGGATTGTGCTCAGGCTATGATAAGCTTAAATTGACTGTTAAGCTTTAAGTTATGATGCGTCGTACATCTGTGATATTGTTACGTACTATTTGAACCATGTTTGAGGCTACATAGGGGTTTAATCCTAATTTGAGCTATGATGCTTCGCACACCTGTGAAATTACCGATTTGAGCTATGATTGAACACGTTGCACATTCCTACACTTTAGCATGTTGTTTATACTATTCTAGGAGCATGAGATTTGTTCTTCATTAAACACATGTATATTTTTTTATTGCATCATGTATGATATTATTGTACTGGGTGCCTGTGACCACGCCGGGCGGATTGTGTTGTTGTGCCTGTGACCACGCCAGGCGGATTGCGTTGTTATGCCTACGACCATGTCGGGCTGATTGCGTTGTTGTGACGGTGACCATGCCGGGGGAATTATGTTGTTATGCCTGTGACCACGCCGGGCGAATCATGATATTGAGCCTATGACCACGTTGGGCCGGTAGCACGTTGAATTGGTCGTGCTTGCGTGTGGATATGGATCCATCCCCCTAAGGTCACCTTCTCATGTTTCTCTCTTGATGGTGTACACGCGGTTATTTAAGAAAAATGATCAGTTGTTTGGTACGGTTATGGAAACGTTGAGGATGTCTGGCTAGTGTTTGTTTGGATTTTGCATTTCATCTTTACTTGCAATTTTCCTGATTATTTATCTTATTTTACTGCATATCATATCTATATGCTGAATATTGACTGAGAAAAGTATATGAGAAACTGTACACATACACACAGAGATGTTTCTTCCTGTGCTTTATGACTTGATTCCATTATTGTTCTGTACTTGTTTAAAAGATGAAACTACACCAGTGATAGCTAGCATTATTTAATAATTTGTTCTTCTTTTACCTCGCCGTGGTTAGTTACGATACTTATTGAGTACATTGATTGCTTGTACTCATACTACACTCTACACTTAATTGTGCAGATCCAGGTGTAGGGATCAGCTATCAGCAGTAGGCTTGTTTGTTGGAACATCTGCGAGAGGCGAGGTAGAGTCGCATCATTGGTCGTAGTTTGACTTTTCTTCTCCTTACATACTATTGTTACAGTTCAGACAGTATTATTATTGTTTAGTTTCATACTTGTATCCAGTTGTAGAGCTCATGACTCCGTATTTGCTAATTTTTGGGAATTTACTTAGCAGTATTTGTAGTATTGAGATTTCTGACTTATGATATTTCTATTACTTCTGTTGTTCTGTTTTCCTGTATTATCATGTTTTGGTTTGCCTAGACGGTATGTTAGGTGCCATCACGATGGGTTGGGACATTGGTTCGTGACAAGTTGGTATCAGAGCCCTAGGTTCATAGGTATTACAAGTTGTGAGCAGGTTTAGTAGAGTCTTGCGGATCGGTACGGAGACATCCGTACTTATCTTCGAAAGGCTACAGAACCGTTAGGAAACTTCACTTTCTTGTATTCTTATCGTGCAGATTTTTGATTCTGGAAACTAAACTTCTACCGGGGCAAAGGTAGAGGCTCAGATGCGGCTCGTACTACAGCTAGAGCAGCTCCGGTGGAGCCACTAGCTGCTCCAGCTCAGGAGCAGGTACCAGATATGGTCGAGCCAGTAGGACCGGCTCAGGCACCTACTGCGCCCATTGTGATTCCAAACCTCAAGAGGCATTGGCCCATATATTGATAGTATGCATGATCCTGGCTCAGGCATTCTCAGTTTTGGCTGCGCAACCACATTTGAGGCCGGGGAAGGTGCTCAGACTCCCGCCACCCGTACTCCAGAGCAGATGGCTCTGGGACTTCAGACACCAGGGGTACTACCAACCAAGCCGGCTACAGCTGCTCGGGCCTAAGTTGGTCCACCTATGTGTGACAAGGAGCAGAAGAGGCTAGAGAAATTTGGGAGGCCAGGCCTCTAGAGTTCAGTGGGCCTGAGTCAGAGGATGCTCAGGATTTCTTATACAGGTGCCAACGGATCCTCCACACGGTGGGTATTCTGGAAACCAATGGAGTCTTATTTACTATTTTCAGCTGTCGGGGGCAGCCTTCAAATGGTAGAAGGCCTATGAGTTAAGCAATCCAGCCGACGCTTCTCCATTTGTATGGCATGAGTTCTTAGTTCTCTTCTTAGAGAGATTTTTTCCACATACTCGCATGGAGGAGTTGCTTTGGCAGTTTGAACAGCTACCCAAAAGTCATGTCAGTGACCCAGTATGAGATGAGATTTTCAAAGTTGACTCATCACACGATATGGTTGGTTCCCATCGAGAGGGAGAGGATTATGAGTTTTATCGATGGCCTCAACTGTGGACTACGTTTCATCATGACTTGGGAGATTGCATCGGGTGTGAGGTTTGAAGAGGTTGTTGATATTGCTAGGCACCTAGAGTAGGTTCACATCCAGGAGCATGAGGAGAGGGAGGTCAGGAGGCCTCGTGGTTGTGGTGGTTTCAGCGGTGTTTCATCTGGAGGACAGTCCCATCACAGCCGGGGTCGTCATTATCGGCCCGCTCAGATTACTCGTCCGGTTCATCGTGGTGCATCAGTTAGCCATGGTTCCTATAGTGCTTGTGCAGGTCAGTCATCATTCAGTGCATAGCCAGCATAGAGTTCTTATCATACTTCTTCTTCCCAAGTTTCTACAGGTAGTTCCTTGGGTTATCAAGGTCAACAGCCTGTCAAGAGGGGTTGCTATGAGTTTGGGGATTTGAGTCATCTCAAGAGAGATTTCCCTAGACTATTGAGTAGGGTTCCACAGCAAAGATCCTAGCCTATGATTCCAGCACCAGCAGCTTCACCACTCGTGTAGCCAGCTCAGGGTGGGGCCCAGTCAGCTCGAGGCCGCCCTAGAGGGGAAGGTCGATCAAGTGGTGGTCAGGCCCGATGCTATGCTTTTTTCACCAGGCTAGAGGCCATGGATTTAGACGCAATGATCACAGGTACTGTTCTAGTGTGCCACAGAGATGTTCCATATTATTTTACCCTGGTTCCACTTATTCATATGTATCATCGTACTTTGCTCGTTATTTTGATATGCCTCGTGATTCCTTAGTTACACTTGTTCATGTATCTATGCCGGTGGGTTATTCTATAATTGTGGATCGTGTATATCGGTCATGTGTGGTGACTATTGGGGGATTTGAG
Organism: Nicotiana obtusifolia; assembly: GCA_002018475.1. Lineage (NCBI taxonomy): Eukaryota > Viridiplantae > Streptophyta > Magnoliopsida > Solanales > Solanaceae > Nicotiana > Nicotiana obtusifolia. The sequence continues at coordinate 40,452 of MCJB01022551.1, read as the reverse complement.
ATGGGTGTTGATCTCTTGTTGCTTAGTATGGTTGATTTTGACGTCATTCTAGGCATGGATTTGTTGTCACCATGTCATGCTATTCTGGATTGTCACATTAAGACCGTGGCATTGGTGATGCGGGGTTTGCCTAGGATAGCGTAGAGAGGTACTTCGTATTATGTTCCCAGTAGAGTGATTTCATATCTGAAGGCCTAACAGATGGGTGGAAGGGATGCTTCGCATATTTGTCTTTCGTGAGGGATGTTGGTGCCTATAATCCTCCTATTGAATTTGTTCCTATAGTGAGGGACTTCCCCGATGTGTTTCCTACAAACCTGCTGGGCCTGCCACCCGATAGGGACATTGATTTTGGTATTGACATGGTGTCGGGCAGTAAGCCCATTTTATTCCTCCGTATTTTGTGGCACCATCAGAGTTGAAGGTATTGAAAGAACAACTTCATGAGCTTCTTGATAAAGGGGTTCGTTAGGCCTAGTGTGTCACTTTGGGGTGCACCGGTTCTGTTTGTGAACAAAAATAATGGTACTATGAGGATGTACCTTGATTATAGGCAGTTGAACAAGGTTACAATTATGAGCAAGTGTCCTTTACCACGCATTGATGACTTATTTGACCAGCTTCAGGGGGCTAGAGTGTTCTCTAAGATTGATTTGAGGTCTGGGTATCACCAGTTGAAGATACGAGATTCCGATATCCTGAAGACGGCATTCAGGAGCCGCTATGGTCAATACAAGTTTCTTGTGATGTCTTTTGGGCTGACTAATGCCCCAGCAAAATTCATGCATTTGATGAATAGTGTATTCTGGGCATATCTTGATTCGTTTGTCATAGTATTTATTGATGATATCTTGGTGTACTCACAGAGCCAGGAGGAGCATGCGCAGCACCTGAGGATTGTACTACAAATATTGAGGGAGAAGAAACTTTAACCTAAATTCTCCAAGTGTGAGTTCTGGCTCGATTCTGTGGCGTTCTTAGGACACGTGGTGTCCAGTGCGGGGATCAAGGTGGATCGAAAAAAGATTGAGGCAGTTCAGAGTTAGCCCAGATCGTCTTCAGCTACTGAGATTCGGAGTTTTCTTGGCTTGGCCGGATATTATCACCGCTTCGTCGAGGGTTTCTCGTTCATTATTGCACCTTTGACTAGATTGACCCAGAGGGGTGCCCCATTCAGGTGGTCTGATGAGTGTGAAGAGAGATTTCAGAAGCTCAAGACTGCCCTGACCACAGCTCCAGTTCTAGTTTTGTCTTCAGCATCGGGTTCATATACAGTGTATTATGATGCTTCTCGGATTAGTATTGGGTGTGTCTTTATGCAGGAGGGTAGAGTGATTGCTTATGCTTCACGCCAGTTGAAGCCCCATGAGAAGAACTACCTCTTTCATGATATAGAGTTGGTAGCCATTGTTCATGCATTGAAGATTTGGAGGCATTATCTCTACAGTGTGTCTTGTGAGGTATTTACAGATCATCGAGTCTATATCACTTGTTCAACCAAAAGGTTCTAAATTTGAGGTAGCAAAGATGGTTGGAGCTGTTAAAAGACTATGATATTACTATTTTGTAACATCCCAGGAAGGCCAATGTGGTGGCCGATGCCTTGAGTAGAAAGGCGGTGAGTATGGGTAGCCTTGCATATATTCATGTTGGTGAGAGACCGCTTGCATCAGATGTTCAGTCCTTAGCCAATCAGTTCGTGAGTTTAGATGTTTTAGAGCCTAGTCGGGTTCTAGCTTGCGTGGTTTCTCGATCTTTCTTATTTGAGCGCATCAGAGAGCGTCAGTATGACAACCCCCATTTGCTTGTCCTTAAGGACACGGTACAGCACGGTGATGCCAAGGTGGTCTCTATTGGAGATGATGGGGTGTTGCGGATGTAGGGTCGGATTTGTGTGCCAATGTGGATGGGTTACATGAGTTTATTCTTGAGGAGGCCCACAAGTCACGGTATTTCGTTCATCCAGGTACCGCGAAGATGTATAAAGACTTGAGGCAGCACTATTGGTGGAGAACAATGAAGAAAGATAAAGTGGAATATGTGGTTCGATGCTTGAACAGTCAGTGGGTGAAGTATGAGCATCAGAGGTCAGGCGGTTTGCTTCAGAGGCTTTAGATTCCTGAGTGGAAATGGGAGCATATCACCATAGACTTCATTTTTAGGCTCCCACGGACATTGAAGAAATTCAATGCTATTTGGGTGATTGTGGACCAGTTGACTAAGTCCGCACATTTCATTCCGTTTGTGTCTACGTATTCTTTCAGAGCGATTGCCTGAGATCTATATCCGCGTGATTGTTCGCCTTCACGGTCTGCGGGTCTCTATTATTTCGGATTGGGACACGCAGTTCACATCGCAGTTTTGGAGGGCAAAGCTAGAGTTGGGCACATGGGTTGAGTTGAGTACAACATTCCACCCCTAGAGGGACGGACAGTCCGAGCGCACCAATCAGATATTGGAGGATATGCTATGCACTTGTGTTATGGATTTCGGAGATTCTTGGGATAAGTTTCTACCGCTTGCGGAGTTTACCTACAACAATAGCTATCAATCGAGTATTCAGATGGCTCCTTATGAGGCCTTATATAGGAGGCGATGTCGGTCTCCAGTTGGTTGGTTTGAGCTAGGTGAAGCTTGGTTGTTGGGTACGGATCTGGTTCAGGATGCCTTGAAAAATGTCAAGTTGATTTAGGATCAGCTTCGCACGATACAGTCTAGAAAGAAGAGCTACGCTAATCGGAAGGTTCGTGATGTTTCCTATATGGTGGGAGAGAAGGTATTACTCAAAGTTTCACCCATGAAGGGTGTTATGAGGTTCAAGAAGAAGGTCAAGTTGAGCCCTCGGTATATTGGTCCTTTAGAGGCGCTTGAGATGATTGGAGAGGTGGCTTATAAGCTTGCATTGCCGCCTAGTCTATCGAGTGTTCACCCGATGTTTCATGTTTCCATGCTCCAAAAGTATTATGATTATTCGTCTCATATTTTGGACTTTAACACGGTTCAGTTAGATGGAGATGTGACTTATGATGTGGAACCGGTGGCCATTTTGGATCGGCAGGTTCTAAAGTTGATATCAATGATTACAACTTTAGTGAAAGTTCAGTGGAGAGGTTAGCCAGTCAGGGACGCTACTTTGTAGACCGAGTGGGAGATGCGGAGCAGCTATTCCCGCCTACTTGAGACTCCGTCTATGATCTAGACCCGTTCGAGGACGAACGTTTGTTTAAAAGGGGAGAATATAATGACCCCGGCTAGTCATTTTGAGTATTGTAGCCTTGTTCCCCCATTTACTTCTCATTCTATGTTCAATTGTGGTTATGTAATCTGCCGAGGTGGATGGTTTAGTTTCGGAAATGTTTCAGAATAAATTCGGACACTTAGTCCCAAGGTTGGAAGCTTAAGTTGAAAGAGTTGTCCGGATGTAGACTTATGAGTAAACGACTCTGGAATAGAATTTTGATGGTTCCGATAGCCTCATAAGGTTATTTTGGACTTAGGAGTATGTCCAGATACTGAATTGGAGGTCCATAGGTCGTTTTGGCCCTAATTGGCGAAAGTTGGAAAGTTGAGAAGTTTGATCGAGAGTTGACTTTGTTGATACCGGACTTAGATTTTGGTTCTGGAAGTTGGAATAGGTCTATTCTATCATTTATGACTTGTGTGCAAAATTTGAGGTCAATCGAAGTTGGTTTCATAGGTTTCGACATTGATTGTAGAAGTTGGAAATCTATTAGTTTTAACAGGCTTGAATTGGGGTGTGATTCGTGTTTTTGATTTTGTTTGATATGATTTGAGGCTTCTACTAAGTTCGTATCATATTTTAGTACTTGTTGGTATGTTTGGATGGGGTCCCTGGGGTGGGAATTTTTTTTAAAATTCTACCCAACCCTGTTTCCCAAAAACAGAACCCATTATTTTCTTTCTTCCTCCTTCTTCTCTCATCCTCCTCTCTCCCTCTCGTCTTTCTACACCATCCTCCTCTTATAGGTAATGTATTTTCGCTTTCTTTCTCTCTCGTTTCCTCCTCCCTTCTCGCTGTCCCTCCTCCTCCCTTTTCCCCTTAATTGTTAACTTTATTTTTCGTGTTTCAGCAGTGGTTCCGCAATGGCAGCGGCATCTTTCTTCCCCATCATTTTTTCCAGTGAGGTAAGTACTTCATTGACATATATATCTTTTTTTTATTGTTAAATTTTTAGTAATTTTAGTTGTTGTAGGCTTATTAGATTTTCTATATATGAACATTCTAGCTATTTGAATTAGGTACGGTTGAAATTTTAGGGATTTTAGTTTTTGTAGGCTTACTTGATTTTGGTATTGTTGAATTGGCATTATGTAAAATTTAATTATATATTTCTCTTTGTATGTTATAAGTTAATAAGGTTCCTTATAAGAATATTATAGCACCATTGCCTTGAATTTATCTATGGAATGATATGTTAACTTTATAGTTTATTTATTTTAATTGAATTAACTAGTTATAGTTTAAAGTTCTGATGTAAAGCTTGTTGTACTATGTTCATTTTTGCTTGTTAGTTACTATTAGAATGATATTAAATTTAAATGTTTTCAATTTCAATGTTAAGTTTAATTTGTAAATTTGAAAAATCATGAGTTAATTTGGATTATATGAACATTTAAGAAGATATTCAAATTTAATAATTATAGTTAAAGAATTACATTATTTAGAATAGGGATTAATGTGAGATTGGAATGGTAAAAAAATATTAATTTAAAAAATAAAATATATCAATTAAAGTGTTTTGACACAATGATACGTATATATATCTAAAAGAAACCTTTGAAAGAGCATAACTTTGTAATCAATTTAAATAAATCAAATTGTTTTAAATATCTCATTTCTAGATTTTTATTTGTGTAGATGGAATTTGTGCATCGTAGATGGATGTATAATAGGAATCATCCTAATCGTGCAGGGTTGAGTGATGAATTTAGAGAAGGGGTTGCTGAATTTATTGATAAGGCTCAAACACTTGATGATTTTCTTATTGGAGAAACTTAGGTGACCTTGTATGAAATATAAGTTTGTTAAGTTATTGAAAACAGACGAAGTTAAAGTTCATCTGTATAAGAAAGGGTTTGTAGAAAATTATTATATGTGGACTGTTCACGGGGAGAATCATGCTAGTTTAGATGATGTTAACTTTCAGAATTCTTTTGGTGGTGAGGGAAGCCCCATAGCGGAGCATAATGTTGAAAATTCTCGATACAATGATGTAACGGCCCGACCGGTTATTTTTCTTTCTAAATCCCCATTCCCCTAATTAAGATTCTCCGTATGTGCTTTTACTGTTTTATGACCTGCGGGATAGTTGGTATAGGCTTGGAAGGGTTCGGGTTGAAATCAGAATACTTATTTCCTTAATAGTTGTCTATAATGGTTAAGTTTGACTTGAGTCAACGTTTCGAGTAAACGACCTCAAAACCGAGATTTGACGGTCTCAATAAGTTCGTACGATTATTTTGGACTTGGGCGTGTGTTCTGATCGGGTTTCGGAAGACCCGAGAGCGTTTCGGCGCTTAATATTGAAAGTTGGCGCTTTGAAGGTTTTCCAAGTTCTTTAAGTTTTGTTTGGAGTAGACTTTGGTGTTATCGAGGTCCATTTGGGATTTCGAGCCTAGGTTGTTCCATATCGTGATTTATGACTTGCACACAAAATTTGGCATCATTCCGAGTTGATTTGATAGGACGGGGATGCATGGAAGTGTTTTTAGATGTTTTTGAGTTTCATGTCGAATTCATGCGTTTTGGCGTCTAATTCGTAATTCTATATGTTATTTGGTGTTTCGATTGCGCGAGCAGGTCCGTATTATGTTGTTGGTTGTGTGAGAGTAATTGGATGGGGTCCCGGGGGGGCCCGGATGCAAAACAGATTGGAATCGAACTCGGAATTGGACATAGGGGAACTGCTGGTGCTTCAGATCTGGTGCAATTGCACTTGCGTGGAAAGGACCGCCGGTGTGAACTCGCACAAGCGGCCCAGTGGTCGCAAAAGCGAACTTGAGGCTGAACCTGGGTGGTCGATGATGCGAGGAATTTTCCGCATCTGCGCGCCCGTTAAAGCGATCGAGGTTCCATAGATGCGAACTTGGGCTGCCTAGTTGTGGGTCGTAGAGGCAGATGGAATCTGTAGAAGCAAAAGAAGTCCACAAAAGAGCCACAGAAGCGGCTCCCCATCTGCAGAAGCGAGGAAGCTAGAGGAAGTAGGGGATCGCAGGTGCGACCTTTTGACCGCACCTGCAGTTCCACATATGCGATCAAGTGGCCGCAGGTGCGAAAGTCGCTGGGCAGTGATGGGTTTTAATTCGAGACTTAGGCCATTTTTCCTCACATTTAATTTGGTCTTGGGAAATATTGAGAGCACATTTGAGGGGGATTCTCATCAATATCCTAAGGTAAGTACCTCTCACCCATTTCCAAGTTAATTATGCGAGTTTTAGGTAGATTAAATGTGGAAGGTAGGATTTGTGAAGAACTAGGGTTTTGCTAAAAATGGGATCTGACCACGAAATTGGTTATGGAATTAAGTAAAAATAATATATTTGAGTTCGTAAGGCTATGGGTGATATTTATCTTCGAATATTTCCGGAATCTGGGCACGTGGGCCTGAGGGTGAATTTTAATAATCTTCCAATTTGGGTTGGGTTATGACTATGGAAGCTAAATTATGAACTTTTGAGTATATATTGATTAGATTATATAACATTTGACTAGTTTCGGATTGTTTGGTATCGATTTGGGGCTTTTGGAGCGGATTAGTGGACTTGAAGTGAGCTTGGGAATGATGTAAGTTTCTTGTCTAACCTTGTAAGAGAGAATTCATCCCTTTGGGTGTATTATTGTTGTCTGTTACTTATGTGGGGAGCTACATACGCACGAGGTGACGAGAGTTCATGCATAGCTACATTCCATGATATGTCCGGGTAGACTTAGATTCACAGCATGCTTTCAATTGTACTGTTGTAATTATCATGCGAATTAATTGTCTTGATTAGAGTTGAGACTTGGGATCTAAATTGCAATTATCGACTTAGCCTTCTTATTTTGCAGAATTTGGGGAATACTTTATAAACTGTGAAAATCCACGTCTTCTTGTCTCGCAAGTACTTCCGCGAGCGAGGTAAATTTCTCCACTCTTATGGGATCGGGCAGTTCACCTCGGCAGTGTAATAACACCACTCTTATGGGATCAGACCGTCCGCCTCAGCAATATGATAACACCACTCTTATGGGATCGGGTCGTTCGCCTCTGCAGTATGATAACACCGCTCTTATGAGATCGGGCCGTTCGCCTCTGCAGTATGATGTTAATACTATTCCTATGGGATCAGGTTGTTGGCCTCGGCAGTACTGAGTACCTCTATTCTTATGGATAAGGTCATTCGCCTCGGCAACTTCGTGTGATGTTGGAGATGTGAAATGGACTCTTGTTGTATTTGTTGTAGTTTTTATTTGTTTCATTACCTATTATATGCTCACCATGTCTACTTTCGTGCATTTATATTACTATTATTGACCTCTAGTAAGTGTCAAGTCGGCCCCTCGTCACTACTTCTTCGAGGTTAGACTAGATACTTAATGGGTACGCATTGTTTTTCGTATTCACGCTACACTACTAATGTGAAAGTACCGAGACAGGTTCCACTAGTGGCCACGTGGGCGCGTAGTCGATCATCTACGAAGACTTAGTGGTGAGCCGCTTGCCTTGCTACGATCTGCAGCACCGGAATCTCCTTTTATCTTATTTACTATTCCTGTCTATCATTTTCGGATAGTAGTTTTAGTAGTTTTGCATATTCTCTAGATTGCTCATGTACTTGTGACGCCGGGTGTTGGGAATTTGTAGCACTTATGTACTGTTGTACCTGTTATTTCTACTATCGCAGAGTATGTAGTTATTATATTGGTATTTTGTTTAAAGAGATTGGCCGCAGTTGCATAAAATCTAGTTTAAAGTGTTCTCAAAAGAGGAAAACTTCCGTATTAAAATTGTTAAAAAGGGGTAAATTAATTGTAGTTACACTTGTGGGCTTACCTAACGGCAGTGTTAGGTGCAGTCATGACCTATTACGAATTTGGGTCGTGATAATGAAATGATGAGGGATGCTTTTGGGATGTTTCCTGGGGTTCTATCCGAACCAAATGATGAGGCTAAGCATTTCTATGAACAGTTAGAGGAAGCTAGTCGTCCATTGGATGAAGGCTCGGTGCATTACAAGTTGTCATTTTGGGTTAGATTGCTACGTATTAAGTCGGATAGTTCTATTTCCCAAGCGGCCATGGATTCTATTATTGGGCTTATGAATGATCTTAATCCAAGTAACATTGACTTACCAAAAGATTTCTACAGTGCTAAGAAATTGGTTTCTAAGTTGGGCCTTTCATCAGAGAGAATTGATTGTTGTGAGACAGGTTGCATGTTATTCTATAAGGATGATGCATCTCATGAGAACTGTAAATTTTGTAACCAGCTTCATTTTAAGGAAGACACAAATGCTAAAACAAACAAGAAGGTTCCAGTTAAAACGATGCATTACTTGCCTTTTATACCTAGAGTAAAGAGGTTGTATGCATCAATGAGCTCTGCTCCTCATATGAGATGGCACTATGAACATAGAAGGCCACCTGGTATTCTATGCCATCCGTCATATGGAGAAGCGTGGAAGCATTTTGATAGGGTGTTCCTTGAGTTTGCTTGTGAACCAAGAAACATTAGGTTGGGATTATGCGCAGATGGATTCACTCCATTTGCTATCTCTACTGCACCATATTCATGTTGGCCACTGTTTGTTACCCCGTATAATCTTCCGCCCTGGATGTGTATGGCAAGTCCATATATGTTCCTAACTTGTATTGTTCTAGGTCCACACAATTCAAAAAGTTTGATTGATGTATACTTGCAGCCTCTGATTGATGAGTTATAATTATTGTGGCATCAAGGTGTGAAAACATATGATACATCAACTAAACAAAACTTCAGATTGCATGTTGCTTTGATGTGGACTATAAATGATTTTTCTACTTATGGAATGTTGTCCGGGTGGTCGGCTGCTGGAAAGTTAGCATGCCCTTGTTGTATGGAAGACACAAAAGCATTTACTTTGAAACACGGAGGTAAAAATACATGGTTTGACTGCCAACATAGATTCTTGCTAATGAATCATGAATTTAGACAAAATACAAGTGCATTACGAAGAACCAAACTGATTTTGACACCGGCCTGCTTGAGTTCAGAAGAAATTTGGAACAAAGTAAGGGATCTGCACAAAGTAACAAAGTCTCCACCATCTAAGATACCAGGTTATGGTGTCACGTATAAATGGACTAAACAGCGCATATCTTGGGAGTTACCTTATTCGAAGCATAATCTTCTTCGGCATAATGTGGACGTCATGCATATTGATAAGAATATTTGTGATAACTTGTTTAACACTATTGTGGACGTTACTAACAAGACCAAAGACAACTTGAAGGATAGGATGGACTTAAAGGAATATTGTAGGCAAAATGAGTTGTACCTGACATACTTTAACAACAAGATTCAGAAGCCCAAAGCCAGTTACACGTTCATCTTGGATAAGAGAAAAGAGATTTGTAGTTGGGTTTAACAATTTGAGGATCCCTGATGGGTACGCATCAAAATTACCCAGGTGTGTTAACATGAAAGAAGGAAAGTTGGCGTCAATGAAAAGCCACGATTGTCATATTTTCATGGAAGCGTTGATGCCTATTGCATTCAATGCATTGCCTGATCGAATATGGAAACCGATTATAGAGAGAAGTTGCTTTTTCAAGGATTTGTGTTCTATCACATTGAGGGTGGAGAACCTAATTTATATGGAGAGTAACATTATCTTAACTTTAAACAAGCTGGCAAAAATTTTCCCTCTTGGTTTTTTCATGTAATGGAAGATCTTCCAATTTACCTTGCACAAGAGGCAGACTTGGAGGGCCAGTTCAATGTAGATGGATGTATCCCTTCGAAAGGTAAAGCCATTTAATCATTTACCTTTTGTATTTTCTTCAAAGATTGTTTCTTCTAAAATCACACTACGCAGGACTATTGGCAAATGTAAACGGACCGTAAAAAATAGATCAAGAATTGAGGGTTCGATATGTGAGGCATAAGTGGCTAAAGAAACATCTTATTTATGTTCATATTATTTTGAACATGATGTGTCATGTCTGGAAATAGACCGAATCGGCATGACGATGGAGGCGAAATCGATCCTTTGGCACCACCCTTTTCCATTTTTAACCAATCATGTAAAGAAGGTCCAAAAAATAGTCCAACGAGGTTGTCTGAGATGGAACTAAAGTCAACTACAACAAATGAATTGTTGAATTGCCCTGAGGTCCAATCTTATTATAGGTAAATATATATTTGTATATATTACGGACTTTATATTAAATCTACCACTGATTTAACTAATAACAGTTATAATGGTAGTTACTTTGTGGGTACATATGGACAAGATGTTGTTTATCCCAAGTTTTCAGAGTGGTTTAAAGAATTTGTAAGTATTACTTATTATTTAACATGACTTTTATTATACGTATTTTTAAAATTCGAAATTATATTTAATTCTATGTATAGGTTCATGATCCAGCTAATGGCATTAATGACCTATTTTTATGTGATATAGCTTGGGGACCTGATCCTAGAGTCAGAATGATGTCTAAATACTTGGTCAATGGGTACAAGTTTCATATAGAAGAATGGTCTAAGGGAAAGAAAACCAGCAATAGTGGGGTGCGGGTGAAAGGTGATGGAGATGTTGATTATTATGGTGTGCTTCAAGAGATTTTGGAACTGGAGTATACTGTAGGTTGCCTGAAAAAAAGTTGGTACTCTTTCGATGTAAGTGGTATGATCCAACATCGAATATAGATACAAAGGTGCATGCTCGGTACAAAATAGTTGAAATTAAATACACAAGGCAGTATAGACTTTATGATCCCTTTATCATTGCACGAAAAGTGAAACAAGTGTATTATGTTCCTTATCCTTTGAGCAAGAATAATTCTGCATGGCAGGTAGTTTTGAAAATAAAGCCAGTGGGTAGAATGGAAGTCAGAGATGCATTAGATGTGACATACCAGAATGACATTTCAAGTGTTGAATCAATAGTGGATGATAAATTAGCAAATGAATTGCAGCATAATGAAGGGATATATGAAGAATTTGATCTTTCTGTCCTTGGACCAAATGAGGACGAAGATAGAGGTGTTGAACATGAAACAAGTGATGAGGAAGAATTACTAAATGAAAGTGGAACAGGCGATGGTGAAGACTTAGATGATTACAATGAAGATAGCGATGAGGATTGAGTTGTTATTCTTTTTTATGTTGTTCTTCCTTCAATAATTTAATATATTTGAAGAATTATTGTATGTTTCTTAGGACATGTTGGGGTTTTTATGTCATTCCTTTAATTATCTATTATGTTGCAAAATTATTTTATATTTTTTTGACTTATTAGGTTGTTTATTTATTTCTTTAGTATGCCAAATACGAGTCCTCCTCTTCCTCGCCATCCTCTTCCTCACCCTCCTCAGTGGACTTCATTGCCATCTAACATGTTCACTATCCCCCCTCCATCTAATAATTCAGTTAGGTATTATGCTATGCCTGCCAAAAGAAGTCAAAGTAACACTATTATTAACTTTATACCCACTCCTTCAATACCATCTTCTTCACTGGACTTTCGTCGTAGTCAGCATGGTGGCTCACCAGCTGCTGCACCCCCGAGCTTTCATGGTAGTCGACATAGTAGCTCACCAGCTGCTGCACCCCCAACCTTTCATGGTAGTCAGCATGGTGGCTCACCAGTTGCTGCATCCTTGAGCTTTCATGGTAGTCAGATGATGGTCTTTCGTTGCTCCATCATCTTCCACTCCATCATCATCATCCACTCCCAGCATATCTAGGTTGGATATTGGAGGTTCTCGCTCAGTTACATCTAGTGGTACTTCTACACCATCTAGTAGGCATAGGCAGATCTTGGAGGGGATGTACAATATGATAGTTATAATTGATTTATAATCGTCCCTACGAGGATGGGTAAGAAGGTCTTTATACTATTTTTAAAGTTTTGAATGTACTTTTAGCTATGTTAACATTAAGGAATATTATTTATAATTAGAACTTTTGAAACTTTATGATGTTTATTAATTATATATGTTAACTTTAATGCAGGTTCTTGCCATCTTTTAAGTCTACATATTTGGTTGTGGATTCTACGAAGCCATTTTATCATGAGCCATAGAATTATTGGAGACAAATAACATGCAACACCATAGAGTAAATGTGGAATCAATTTAGCATAATAATTGATTGTATTTATTTCATAATGATCGTTTTCATCTAGTGTTACTTTCTTACATTGCAGAGAAAGTGTACATGTCATCCTCAGCACTAAAATGAAATAAATGATATTTTCGAGAAGAAGGCTGCTAAGCGGATTAAAGATACTTTGTTCGCTGCTCGGAATGCTGGTAAAATGCCGGAGTGGTTAAGAGAAGATGTTTCTAAGAAAATTCTTAGGAAATTGGAATACCGATGAATGGAAGAAGAAGAGTGAACAAGCAAAGGCAAATCTTGCCTCCAGTAAAGGTGGCTCGTTGCACACAGGAGGTTCGATTAGTTTTGCGGCCAAACTAAGGTTGGTAATTACTTATAAAAAAATTTTAGTTTTACATATAGAATTTTACGATTGTAATGTCTAACTAATATTTTGTGTTATGGAGGAAAAGGAAAGAGGGCATAATATGAGTCACACTGAGGTCTTCGAGGAAATGCATAAGAAAAAGAAAAAGGACGGCACAAGAGAACACTAGGTGGAGACGCGTGCGTCGGACACATATGTAAAATACTAACTTCATAATTATTTACAATTTATAAATATTAGTTTGTTTGCATAATAGTTATGTTTTCATTCCAGGAAGATTATCATAAAAGGGTGGAAGAGTGGCAACAAACTCAGCCTCCTTCAACTCAACCAACACTTGATGATATGGCTTCATTGGGGACAGAGGCAGCGGGTGGAGTAAACAAAGGCAGAGTCTACGGACTTGGAGTATGCCAACCTACAGGTCATCCAAACCAACTCTTAGCCAATTCTTCTTCTTTGCAAAATCAAGAACAGATGGAAGATATGAGAAAAAAAATTCGTGAGTTGAAGCAGCAGTTGGACTCACAATTCGGAACATTTATTAAGATGCAGAAATTCATGAGAAAACATAGGCATGATCTATCTCATAATGAGGATGAACAAACTAAATATGATTTTTAGTAGTCTAGGTGTATGGTTTTGGTTGATTGATAAACTTGATTGTGAGAGACAAGTTTATGTTTTGTTTTTAATCTTAAATGTGGGCTACTATTTGGATGTTTTTGTGTCATAAATTGTTAGGTTTAATGGATTTATTGGTTTAGATTGTGTTAATGGTTGGATTTGTTGGTCTGGATGTTATATTTGTTGATATTTGATGATTGGTTGTTGGCGTTATTGTATTTTAATTGTTTGCCAGGTGGTGTAGTTCAAAATTAAGAAGAATTTTGCCCAATTTTACAGAAAATTTCGACTGATTTCCGACAAAAACGGTCGGACAGTTGCCTAGTTTTTTCAAAAAATATCCATATTTCCGACCAGCTGCTCGGTAAAAAAAATAATACAAAAATTAATTAAATTTTAACATTTTTAGACGGATTCCGTCGAAAATTAAATAAATTTTATTTTAAATTATTAATTCCAACTGATTCGGTGTGTAAATATTTATTTTATTATTTAATATTAAATATTTATTAAAATTATTGCGACTGATTCGGTCGGTAAAATTCTGACCACTTTGGTCGGAAATTTGAAAATAATTTGGTCGTCTGACCTTTTAAATATTCCGACTACTTTGGTCAGAAAGCACCGATGGATTTGGTCGGAAATTATTTTCCGATCAATTATTTTCTGACTGACCAATTTTGGTCGGAAAGTAGTCGGAAATTCGTGATTTCCGATCGTTTTGGCGGTCGAAATTCAGCCATTTTCTAGTAGTGAGTTTCCTGAATTATTATGGTAGCTACGTGTTATTAGGTGTGCACATGTGTGGGCTTGAGCCCATGTGCTGACATCGGGAGTATTTATTTATGTTCAGGTTGTGCTCAGGCTATGATAAGCCTAAAATTGACTATTAAACCTTAAGCTATGATGCTTCGCACATTTGTGATATTGTTGCAAACTATTTGAGCCATGTTTGAGGCTACATAGGGGGTTAATCCCTGAATGAACTGATAAATACTATTCTCTAATGAAATTGCCGGTTTGAGCTATGATAGTACATGTTGCACATGCCTACACTTTAACATGTTGTTTATACCAGTCCAGGATCATAAGATTTTTTATTCAATACATACATGTATATTTGTTTATTTGCTCATGTATGATAAGATTGGACTGGATGCCTGTGACCACGACGAGCAGATTGTGTTGTTGTGCCTGTGACTACACCGGATGGATTGTATTGTTGTGCTTGTGACCAAACCGGGTGGATTGTGTTGCTACGCCTGTGACCACACTGAGCAGATTGTATTGTTATGCCTGTGACCACGCTAGACAGATCATGATATTGAGCCTGTGACCACGCTGGGTTGTAGCACGTTAAATTGGCCATGCTTGCGTGTGGATATGGATCCATCCCCCTAGGGTCACAATTTTGAGTACATTGGGTCGATTGTACTCATACTACACCCCGCACTTTAATTGTGCAGATCCAGGTGTGGGGACCAGTTATTAGCAGTAGGCTTGCTTGTTGGACCATCTGCGAGAGGCGAGGTAGAGCCGCATCCTTGGTCGCAGTTTGACTTCTCATTTCCTTACATACTGTTGTTACAGTTCAGATAGTTTTGTTATTGATCAATTTCAGATCCAGTTGTAGAGCTCATGACTCTATATTTACTAGTTTCTGTGGGATTTACTTTGTATTAGCAGTATTTGTTATTGAGATTTTAGACTTATGTTATTCCTATAAGTTTTGTTGTTCTGTTTTTATTTATTATGTTTCGGCTTGCATAGCCGGTGCGTTAGGCGCCATCACAATAGGTTGGGATTATGGGTCATGACAATAATGTAAGTAAATCATGGGAGGATCCCATTGTTAGCCGAATTCAAAGAAGGGTTGAGGAGCGAGGCGGCTAGGGTTCTTCGGAGAATAGTGGGAAGGGTCTAGAGGATTTGGGGGAGGTAGGCGGCTGAATATGGGATTAGGGTTGGGTGAGGGGATATAAGGAACGCGAGGGATTCGTCGTGGGCCGTTGATAATTTGAGATCAACGGCCAGGATTAAAGGAGTGGGGCGAGTCAAAAATGGGTCCTGATCGGGTCATAATTAAAGGAGTCGTTGTCTTGGGTCTGAAGATTGCGGGGTGTTTTTGGGCCTCTTTTACTCCGAATTTTGGGCCAAATTTTAAAATACACAAAATTAGTCAAAAATAAATTATTAAAACGGCTAATAAATAATAAAATATTATTTATGAAATTAAACACTAAAAAATAGTAGCTCAGAATTATAAAAATATAAAAATACTATTTTGACCTAAATAATACAGCAAATGCAATTATTTATAGAGTATAGGCTATTATTGCAAATAATAGAAAATATAAATATAATGATATAAAATAAAATAAAATATTATAGAACATGCATATGGATATAAATAACTAATTTGTATGATTAAATCACCCAAAATAATTTGAAGGAGTAATTAATAGATATTTGATAATATAGAAAAATGAAAGAATTCAAATTTAAAAGCTTTAAGATTATGAAAATTACTTATATGAACTCTATAAATTGGATAGTAATGCAAAATAATATTTTGAAAGTATATGAAATATTTTATAAAATATGAGGGCAAAATTGGGTATCAACACGGATTGCACAGTATGTGGCTCGAGGTGGTATTGGTGTGGCATGTTAGTAGAACAGCTTGTATTTGATGAGATGAGGTTGTCGGACCTGGAATAAGTGTTATCGAATTTGATTACAGTATTTTTGGAAGAATAAGGTCACTAGTCAGCTTAGAATATGGCTATGTTTCTTGTCGAGCGAGAGAGCTCCACGACTTGTCGGACTGATGAGTGGTTATGAGTGCCTGCGTGTTCCTTTCATCACAGACGGTGTACAAAGTTTTCAGAACAAGGTTTTATTCGATATGAGCTTTGTTATCGGTATCGGGTTTGATATTGAACAATTATTGTGATCGGAAGTTATTGCTTCAGGTATCTGAGTTATGTGGGAAAAATCATGTGCATATATCTTGGGTTATGGTTATGGCCTGATACAGCTTGTTCAGACTTGTACAGTGTGTAGATGCGAGATTTAGGTCTTGTAATGAATTTCAGATCTTGGGAATTGGGTTTTAAGGTTTTAAGGTTGAAGTAAGGATCTTCAATTATGTTGTGTTTTCAGGATTTCATGGATTGGGGTGTCGTGGGATCACCTATGGGTATGTGCATGATGAGTTTATATAGTGATTTGAAGGCTTTGGAATGTCTCTTGGCACGTTCGGGGATGAACGTATGTTTGTAACGACCGGACCGGTCATTTTGAGCATTTACATTCTGTTGGGTGGTTTGAGGGCACAGATAGCTTCATATGATGTACTATGACGTGTGTATATTGACGGTTTTTGTTTTCGGCTCATTCGGGACTAATTTTGAAGGATGATTCTCAACTAGGAAGCTTTAAGTTGGAAGAGTTTACCAAATTTTATTTTTGTGTACTGAACCTTGGATCGGAGTTTTGATTGTTCCGCTAGATCCATATGGTATTTTGGACTTGGGCGTATGACCTGAATTGCATTTAGATATTTCTAGAAGGTTTTGGCGCTAATCGGCAAAAGTTGACGATTTGAAAGTTTGGAAGGTTCATAATTTGATTGGGGGTTGACTTTGATGAAATCGGGTTTGGATTGTGGTTCTAGGAGTTGGAATAGGTTTGTTATGTCATTTGGAACTTGTATGCAAAATTTGAGTTCATTCCGAGTTGATTTGATGTGGTTCGCCACGAGGTTTGAAGTTGAGAGTTCAAAAGTTTATTAAGTTTGATTTGAGGTGCGAATCGTGGTTTTGATGTTATTATGTGCTATTTGAGGTCTCGGGTAGGTCCGTGTTATGTTTTGGTATTTGTTGGTATGTCCGAATGGGGTCCCGAGAGGCTCGGGTGTGTTTCGGATTGACTTGGGACCATTTTTGAAGTTGCATGCATTGCTGGTTTTCTGTTGATATCTGATGCCTCTAGTGTTCTTCGTGATCGCGAAGGTCCAGCCGCAATTGCATATTGTGTTTTAGTCCACTGGTGGTTTGTTCTACGGGGACACTGCAGTTGGAACGCTTTCGCGGAGGTTTGAATGGTTGTAGTTCGCGTCCGCGCCAGTGTTATCGCGTTCGCATTGAGTAGCAGGGAGTTGGTGGACTTGTTCACCGGATCTGTGAGGTCTTTGCCCCGTTCGTGAAGGTTGGCATCATTGTTCATCACGTTCACGAGGTATGTTCAGCGAACGCGAAGTGCATTTTCTGTAGGCATCGAATTTTTTCGTCGCAAACGCGAGGCTTCTTACGCGTTTCCGAAGGGTATCCCCGGAGCAAATCTATAAGTACTCTATTTCGGGCCATTGAGTTATTTTATCACATTTTGAGTCGGGGAGCTCGATTTAGGTGATTTTGGAGGAGAGTTTTATCACATGGATTGGGGTAAGTATTTTCTACTCAGATTTTATTATATTACATGATTCTATCTTCGATTTTGGTATTAGATTGATGAATTTAAAAGAGAAATTGGGGATTTTGTCTAAATTTTCTTAAAGTGATTAATTGAGTTTTAAACATCGATTCCGAGTCGGATTTGAGTGAAATTAGTATGGTTGGACTCGTAATTGAATGGCTTGTTGCAATTTGTGTGTTTTGTCGGGTTTCGCAAAGCGGGCCCAGGTTGACTTTTTGGTTGACTTTGAGTATTTGATTAAAGACCCGACCTTTATCATTTGAGTTTGTTTCCTATAGCATTATTTATTTTTTTTTGAGTTGCTTTTGGCTAGTTTCGAGCCGTTCGGAGGTTGATTCGCGCGGGATGGCATTTCTACAGTATTGTTTGGCTTGCTCAGTACTTGATTTGGCTTGTTCGAGATAAGTAATATATCTAAACTTAGATTTTAGGGTATTTAACCCTGGGAACTATATTATATTAGAGGTATTGAGGTGACGTACGTGCTAAGTGACGGGCGTGTGTGCATGCACCGGAGTGTTCATCATTAGAGGTGGCTTTTAGGCTATTATGGGATTGTTTTGCTATTATGCCTTTTTATATCCGTGTTTTCTAGACCTATTTGATCATTTGAGTTTTGATTCATGTTAGAAATCATGTCTAGGCTATGTGCTACTTGTTTGAGACTTGATAGGGCAATTATTGCCATTTATGAGCTATTTGCCTTAATTATACACATACTTTCAATCATGATGCTATATTTGTGTATGATATCTCTGTCTTAGTAATTTTTTATTTGATTTCTCATATGTTGTTGATGCCTCCTATGTGTAACATTGTTGAACTGATTATTGTGAGATGCGTTTATTTGAGACTTGAACGGTTAATGACAGAGTTTCGGCCAAAGAGCCGATTTGGTATTGATTTTGAGGTGACGCGTACGACATGCTCATATTGGGCTAAGTGTTATTGATTTGGGGCGACGCGTGCACCAAGCCCCACTATTTGGGCAGGATCCACCCATCCGGAATTTGACATGCCAGTAGCGGGCATAGGCACTATGTTTTATATACGTCCTTTTATGAGGATATTTATGCTAGGCATCCCTACAGTTCTAAGTGATGATGTGTGTGATAGTTAAGGCCTTGTGCTAGGCACCTTAATCGTACTAAGCGTGGTTATTCTTGATGGTTTCACTATAATGATATGATTGGACATGTATATGTGACATATAGGCATAGAAATGTATATTCCTCATGCTGGAGGGTAATATGATATTTGATGATTTGACATGTATATTTGACATATAGGCATAGAGATGTATATTCCTCATGCTATACGGTATATGATAATTGATGACTTGACATGTATATTGACATGTAGGCATAGAGATGTATTTTTCTCATGCTAATAGTAAACGGAAATTCTTATCTGGTGTTGTGAATTGGTAAATACTGTTTTTTTTTATAAACTCATAATTTAGTTGATTTCGATGATAAGATTTGGACATTAACTGTCACACTTAAAAGCATGTCTACTTTCCCATAACTGTGAACGAGATGAGCGCATACACACACACACACACATACACACACACACGTACACACACACACACACACACATATATATATATATATATATTCATATATATGTATGTATATCTTGAGTTATTTACCATTATTGTCTTCATTATATTATCATGAGTTGTTATTGGCTATTGGTGTTGGACTTTGACCTTCTTCCAAGCTCGTCACTGCTTTCAACCTGAAGCTAGATTTGGTACTTATTGAGTACATGGGGTGTGTTGTACTCATACTACACTTCTGCACATCGCATGCAGATCTTGGAGCTGATGTTGCTGTGTATGGCGGGAGCTGGCATTGCAGATTTACCTGATTTTCGGATATAGTTGCCACTTGTTCTTGGTAGCTCCAGATTTGCAAATTTGTTTATGTATATTTCGAACAGACGATATATTTATTTCGTACCAGCTTTGTAAATTCTAAGTCTTAAAAGCTCATGATTTGCACTACTAGTCGTTGGGTTATTGTATAAAAGTTTCAATAAATTCTTCATTGATTTCATATTAACCTCATTTGGATTGTTTTGATTGTTAGTTGGCTAACCTAGCGGGTTGGGCTAGATGTCATTACGGGTAGTTGGATTTTGGATCGTGACACTAATAATATAAATGAAAAAGAAACAAAAAAAAAATCAATATGATACCAAATTTTTCACAGAGGAGAGACTGATCAGTTATAGAGCAAAATAGGTAGGAGTATTACTTTTGTGTAACATCACCGGTCAACAGTTGGATCTTGAAATAGGATGTAGGCGGACATCTGAAATCTATAATTGGAGGGAGCTAGTGTTAATTTTTCTATACAAAATTGAAGGAGGAATATGATTTTCATCCTTCCATAATATTATTGTTCTTCAGATCTGATGGGTTGAAACAAGAGATCATAATTAGGATTAAGGTAAGAAGAATTACTTAAAAGATTAACCTTTCACTTGCAAGATCCTGTCATTATTTTCTAACAAGTTTTTGGTAGTCAAATCAAACGAAGAATTCTAAAATTTTATAATTCTACTTTAAGAACAACTTCATTAGGAATTTATCTACTTTTAGAAAATGAAAATTACCTACAATATATTGCTTGACATAGGAAAATCCAGAACTTTGAAATGTGGTGAATATGGCCCTTGCAACTTGAGTTCCGTTCATGTTTCAATCTTAAGAAAGATAATTAAGTTGAAAACGTACTCTTGAGACAAGTTTTAGTTTCTTTTTTCTTTACCTTTTTTTCCCATTGAGTAATTACTAAATGGTTATGCGTAATGAATGATACTAATAGTTTGGTATGGACTAGAGCATATGTACATAAGACCTACTTAACAAGCCTTCAAGTTAGGAAAAAAAGTATTCGTTTTATTTGAAGCACTATGATAACAGTTTATGTTCTTTTCTTTTTTTCTAGAATACCATCAATATCATGAGGAAAAGAAGGGAAAAAGAAAAAAGAAAAAAGAAGGAAGGAAATCCTAACCCCCTAAAATTTGATTACATTTGAAAAAGATTTCGAAAAATGTAAATAAAGAGAAAAGCTCCAGTACCTAATCCTTTCTATATAAATATTACGCCTTGCCTTTAACATCCGTATGCATATTCCAAATGGCTTCTTTAGTTCTAACTTCATTTTTCGTTACTCTATCTTTCTTAGCTTTTGCTTATGCTGCTAATAATAATAGCTCAAGAATCCCCAATACTTGTCCTTATGAATACATTTTCCATGTTGGCGATTCTCTTGCAGATACAGGAAACTTTGTCCGCTTACCGCATGCAAAAATAACTTACCGTGCCGACCATTATCCTTATGGTCGAAATTTCTTTGGCGAACCCACTGGTAGATTCTCTGATGGCCGTCTTACTATAGACTATATTGCTAAGGCTCTTAACCTTCCACTTCTCAAACCTTACTTGCAAAAAGAAGCTAATTTTAGCCATGGTGTAAACTTAGCAGTAGGAGGATCTACGGCATTAAGAAACCCTTATTATGAAGCTAGAAATATTAGCATGCCTACGTACAACAGGTCACTTAAAGTTCAACTTGGCTGGTTGACCACCTACCTAAAAGCCACATGCTACACTATACGAAATTGTTCTAAACTTCTTGGAAAGTCTCTTTTTATGTTCGGTGCAATTGGAGGAAATGACTATTACCAAGCATTTTCACAGGGGAAATCCATTGAAGAAGCTAAAACCTTTGTCCCACATATAGTCAAGGCCATTGTAAAAGGCATTAAACAAGTGATGAAATACGGGGCAAAGCGTATAGTGGTTCCTGGGATTTATCCTAATGGTTGTTTCCCCTATTACCTTACTAAGTTCTCAAGCTTGGATTATAAAGATTACGATGAGTTCGGATGTTTGAAATCCTACAATGATTTTGCCATGTATCACAATGATTATTTGGAGAGGGCTCTATCCATACTAAAACTTGAATATCCGGATGTTGCTATTCATTATGGAGATAATTATGGTACTTTTAAATCAATTCTGGAACGCCCGGGCTATTTTGGATTCCATAAAAAATCAATACTCAAAGCATGCTGTGGAATTGGAGGTCCATATAATTATAACGAGGATAGAGTTTGTGGAACATATGAAGTTCCAGCTTGCTCTGATTCTGCAAAATATTTGCATTGGGATGGCATACATCTTACAGAAGAAGCATATTATTATGTGGCGGAAGACCTATTAAGTGTCATCTTAGCTAAAGAATTTCAATGTCTGCAGTAGATCTTGATCTTGGGGTTTTATTGAAATTAAAAGGATGTGGCATTACCTGGGTATAGATTGTAAGGGGGTTTTTTTCATGGCGAAGAAGCGCTTTTATATGTGTAACTGGTATTTATTCTTGTAGTAAACAATCAAACTAATATAAGATAATATTTTTTTGTATATGAAAGGGTGAGAAAATATGTTATGCAAGAAATCATGATTAAGCTAAAATTCAGTTAAACGCATCTAATTGAACACTAGAATTGCTTGGCATATGTTTGTTTGATAAGATCAACGGTAGTGCAACCAAAGACGCAAAGGTAAGCATTTGTCTTATTATATATTGGTGACTAGCTAATTGAAATCTTCGTGCAGTAAAATATTTCTTATTGTAAATTTTGGTTGATATCAAATAGATAACTGCAAATATCAAAAAATATTTAATCTTAGACAAACATGCAAAAGAATAAAATATTAATTATATAAGGGAGAATATATGTGGAAGAAATAAAATAAAAAGACAAATTCTAAAAGGGCACTAACATTAGGGAAGAGAAGGTAACGCATATTTTCTAGAGAGATATTACCTGGGGTTAATTATCCAGGAGGACAAGGAGATAGACGAGGATATCATGCACGGAGTATGGGTGGGGTGGATGAAATGGAGGTTAGCATCTGGTGTTCTGTGTGACAAGAAGGTGACACAAAAAATTAAAGGTAAGTTCTATAGAGCGGTGGTTAGACCAGCCATGTTGTGGGGGGCCGAGTGTTGGCCAGTCAAGAAGTCACATATCCTGAGATTGTAAGTAGCAGAAATGAGAATGTTGAGATGGATGTGTGGGCACACTAGGCTAGATAGGATTAGGAATGAGGTTATTCGAGAGAAGGTGGGCGTGGCTCCCTTGGACGACAAGATGAGGAAGCGAGGCTCAGATGGTTTGGGCACGTGCGACGGAGATGCCTTGATACCCCGGTCAGGAGGTGTGAGCGGTTGGCTTTGGCAGGCATACGAAGAGGTAGAGGGCGGCCTAAGAAATATTGGGGAGAGGTGATCATGTAGGACATAGCGAGACTTTAGATCTCCGAGGACATGGTTCTTGATAGAAAGGGGTGGAGGTCGAGCATTAGGGTTGAAGGGTAGGGTAGTCGAACGTTTTTCTTCTTTATGCCCGGAGTGCGGCTAGTCTGATAGTGTTTTGTCTTAGTCTGCTAGTTTAACGATCAACCCGACCAGTCGTTTTGAGCATCTGCTCTCCGTTTGGCTATTTGAAGTCTTGATTAGCTTTATATGATGTATTATGACTTGTGTGTATTGTCCGCTTTGGTTTTCAGGTGTTTCGGAATTTGTTTAGAAGAATGAATTTCATATTTGAAACTTTAAGTTGGAAGAGCTGATCAAGTTTGACTTTTTAGTATTTGACCTTGATTCGGCACTCATTGGCGAAAGTTAGAAATTTGAAGGTTTGGAATATTTATAAGTTTGACCGGGAGTTGACTTTTATGATATCGGATTTGGATTATGATTCCGTTAATTGGAATAGCTTCGTTATGTCATTTGGAACTGGTGTGCAAAATTTGAGTTCATTCCGAGTTGATTTGATAAGGTTCGGCACGAGTTTTGGGAAGTTGAAAGATTCAAAGTTCATTAAGTGCAATTTGAGGCGCGATTCATGGTTTTGATGTTTGTTATGCGTGATATGAGGCGTCGAGTAAGTTCGTATTGTTACGAAACTTGTTGGTATATTTGGATGGGGTCTAAAGTGGCTTGGGTGAGTTTCAGATGTGGTTCGGATCATTTTTGTTTCATGTCGCATTGTTGAAGGAGTGTTGGCTCTAGTGTTGCGCACCTACGTTTGGTTTAGCGCAGGTCGCAGAAGTGGTATGCGGTAGCAATTGCGAAAAGGGGCGGGTGAAGTCTTCGCATATGCAGAAGTTGGGGCGCATCTATAACTTCGTAGAAGTGATGGTCATAGGCGCAGAAGGGAGGTCTTGAGCAGGAGCGGAGGATGGCTCGCACCTGTGATGTCGCAGAAGCAGATATTCTGTCCGCAAGTGCGAGAGTTAATTTGTTGTTGTTTCCGCAGAAGCGGATGTCTTGTCGCAGAAGCGACGCCGCAGAAGCGGCTATTATCTTTGCATATCAAAAAATGTTTGGACATACTCTATTTAATTCGAGGTTTTGGTTCTTCTATCATATTTTGATATTGGGAGCTCCACTTTGGGCGACTTTGGAAAGGGATTTCACCACATGGATTGGGATAAATGTTCTATACTCGATTTTAGTTATATTTCATGAATGTATCTTCGTTTTTCGTATTTGATTAATGATTTCAAAAGAGAAATTGGGGTTTTTTTTTCTAAAATGTCATAAAGTGAATTTTCAAGTGTTTAACATCGATTCGGAGTAGGATTTGAGTGAAACTGTATGGTTGGACTCATAATTAGATGAGTTGTCGGATTTTTAGAGTTTGTCGGGTTCCGAGGTGTGGGCCTGGGTTTGACATTTTTGTTGAGTATGGGCTTTTGACTAGATTCAACCTTTATCGATTGGGTTTATTTCCTTGGCAATATTTGATGTTCTTGAGTTGCTTTTGGCTAGTTTTGAGCCATGCAGAGGTCGGTACGTGCGGGGTGGCTTTTTTGGAGTATCGTTTGGCTTGCTTGGTATTGGATTTGGCTTGTTCGAGGTAAGCAACACTTCTAAACTTGGTGATGAGAAAACGAACCCCTGAATATACATGTTATGTGTTTGGTGTTGAGGTGACGCACATGCTAGGTGACGGGCGTGTGGGCATGCACCGTGTGAATTGTGAGTCGGTTGATTCTGTGGTATTGTGTAGTGACCTAATCTTGCTTCTATCCATGATATTTCTACGTGCTAGAATAATTGAGTTGTGATCCATGTTAGAAATCATATTTAGGCTATATGCTTATCCTGTTAGAACCCATTGAGGTCATTTATGCTGTTGAGTTATTTGCTTAAATTGCAATTACATACTCATTCATCGCATGTCATATCTCAGTCTCTGTTATCATTTGATTCACATTACATTATCGTTGTTTGGGCTGATTGGCATGAGATTTGTGAGGCCGAGAGCCTGGAGAGGATGATGACTGAGTGAGATCGAGAGCCTGATTGTTAGTGATATTTATAGGATCGGGCTGCATGCCGTAGCAAGCTTTATTGATTCATGCCGTGATTGGCTTATATTAGCGCTTAGGTAGGATCTGCCCCTCTGGATTCTGACTTACCAGCAGTGAGCGCAGGTACCTACTAAGTACGAGTGCGAGTGCCGAATGCGGGTGCCGAGTGATTGTGAGGGACTGAGTGGTTGTGATGACTGAGTAACTGTGAGAACTGAGTGACTGGAAGGACTGAGCGAATTGATACTTCGAGAGTATGCATATGGTATTATCACTGTGTTGTATTACAGTTGGCATTCATTCTTGGCATGCAGGCATTGAGATGCATTTCCTTATGTTGTAAAGCATTGTGACATTCATGACTTTACATGCACATTGATATGTAGGCATAAAGATGTACTTTCCTCATGCCATATGATAATCAAAATTTTTATCTGTTGTTGAACGTTTTTGGGAAAAATCACAGTTTTCAAATTTACTCATATTTTGGTGATTTTGGTGAAAGATTTGGGTTTTACTATTATACTTGAAAAGCATGCATATTTTCCGTAACTCTGAACGAGTTAAGCATCATATATTTGAGTTTTTACTTGTACTACTTTATGTATATTGTTACGAGTCATTCCTGGCTGTTGGTGTTGGGCTCTAACCGTTGTCCAAGCTCGTTACTACTTTCAACCTAAGGTTAGGTTTGTTACTTATTGAGTACATGTGGTCGATTGTACTCATACTACACTTATGCACCTTGCCGATGTTGGTGTGTATGGCGGGAGCTGGCATTGAAGATGTACCTGCATTTTGGTCATAGCTATCTCTTGTTCTTGGTATCTTTAGAATTATTAATCTGTTCATGTATATTTCAAACAGATGATGTATTTATTTCATACCAGCTTTGTAAACTCTAAATCTTAGAAGCTCGTGATTTGTACTACCAGTCCTTGGGAAGTGAATAAAAATTCAGTTGCTACATCATTTATTTTGTCAGTAAATCTTATTAAATTGGATTGTTATAATTGGCTTACCTAGCGGGTTGGGTTAGTTATCATCATGACTAGTTAGATTTTGGGTCGTGACAAGTTGGTGTCAGGGCTCTAGGTTCATAGGTTCTATGAGTCAAGAGCAAGTTCTAGTTGAGTCTTGCGGATCGGTATGATGATGTCCATACCTATCTTCGAGAGGCTATAGGGCATTTAGGATAAACTTTCCATCTTTCTTTCCTTATCGTGCGGCATTGATTCAGCTTGAACCGTACGTCTTTGAATTCCTTCCACTCACTCGTATGCGCATGTGAGCGCTCGGTATCAGTTGTGCATTGACGGCTTGCGATTCCATGGATGAGATGCGAGATGCATTTTCTATATTTTGGTAATGGGCCAATCTAGAGGACTTGAGGCAAGGTTTAGACCGCAGCTTAGATTCAGTAGTTTCAGTTGTGTGAGCATGTGCTTTGGGACTTATATGTCCGATAGTTTCCCTATGAGTGGAATTTATAGCTCGGTGAGTGGTTGGATGGCTATGTGATGAGTATGACGTGACTGCGGTATGCATTCAGATGGTTTAGATGTGGCGAGAAGAGTTTGCTTAGGATGTGGAAAGGACTATTGGATGCTTGAATTCTGTCTTGATGTGTTGTACAGTCTCGAGTCATGATCGTGTTGAGGGAACTTTCATGTCGTTTATTTGTGGAACAAAGTATATTCACATGTCTTGCGGATGAGTTCAGACTCAGGAAGATTAAGTGATTATGTAGTAATAGTGGTTGTGAAAGGGTATAAGGAGATGTCAGTTTGAGGCTAAGCAGGTAGTTTATCACCTGCCGGTTAATCTATGGATATGTGATCCTTATGTTGTGTGTAGAGTTTCTTCTTACTAATGGGTTATATGTGCTGCGATTCATGTTTGGATCTGCGGTAAAATTTGACCTGACTGTCACGAGGATGAATGCGAGCTTAGCAGATGATTTAGGGCATTTTATGGGTTGTGCTGCAGCAGCTTGTGAAGGATTTAGTTGAATCTCACAGCGGGATTATGTCAGTAATAGAGTATAAGTAATGTGAGTCATCGGATATTTTATTTTATGGCTTTGAGCTAAGTGGGGGAGTCTATCATCGACGTTTTAATTGCATGGTTATGTGTTGTATTGATTTCGGTCTGAGGCATACTTGTGGATCGGTTATGACTTGCAGAGGTTGGTTTTGAGAATGAGTTGAGTAAGGAATTTCCGGATGCATGATATATTTCACCTTAGGGATATATGGAAAGTTTTGGAATGCTCTAGGTTTGCTGGTCGTGATCGATGTAATGTACTAAGAAAAAGGAATTCGCTTGGTTGCTTAGAGGTGTAGATTACTTCTTTGGGTGTTATCGTGCTAATGAGGCACAAGTCATTCGGCCCGTTGGTTGGTGAGATTGAGATTTGAGCAGAGTGGATAACTCTCGAGAAAGTTCTAATGGATTCACGATTTATATGTAGCAATTGAGAATTTTTCGGATTTGTATATGGCTAGAATCTGAGATTTACATTGGATGGTGCCGAGACTCGCGATATTTCTATATTATTATGGATTATACATTCCAGTATCAAGGAAGTGAAGGAAACGACTTTAGATTCACAGAAGGTCTCTCTCTACAGAGTGATGTCTCGGTTGTGGTGCTTTTGGGGTGTTTAAGAGGGAATACACCGGCTTATGGGCCTGAGGGCAGTGTGGTTTTATGTTAGGATCTCTTGTGGTGATCTTTGGGTAAGGATCGTGGTGTCCTGGCAAGGCGAAGTGTCAACTTGAGGGTAATTTGAAAGGAACTCGGAGAAATAGGACAACTTGGTAGTAGGTTGGATCATCATGGTAATGGATATAATCGGTTCTTCGGGTACTTATGATGTGATGAGTCTCTATAGGTGTTTTGTGGCAATGCTCTTGGGTTTGGGGACCTGCGTGGCCTGGTTGAGTTAGAGAGACTTAGTTCTGATGGCTTGGTTATGTGCAAATGGGTTTCGAAGAGTTCTCGATGGTTTCTACCACGGCTTGAGATGGATATTTCCTACCGGCGTGAAGAGCATATTGCGTATTGTGATTTTCTCCTGGATGGGATCAAATGGAAGGTTTTTGGCTGATCGGTTATCTATTCTGCTGGTGACTTAGAGTTGATTATGAGATTCCCGTGCTTTTCATATCATGGCATGATAGATGCGGTGTGTTGTGTGGGATTGAGATTCGCATATTCAATGTTACGGTTCAGTCTTGAAGGGAAGGTCATGAATTTTTATACAACATGGACGGTTTCAGATGACTAGATGAATTCTATTACTACTCGGTATTGCCTGAGAAGGGTGCGCATTTCAAAAGGTGCACTATGTTTTGACTTACGGATGCTTCATTGATATTGGGGTACTTGCCTGGTTGATCGACTGCAGATGATCAAAGTTTTGCTATGTGGCGCGGAAGAATTATAGAGGTATTTCTCGTGGGGATGATTATGCATGAGAGATGTATTATTCATTCGAGTGGTGGAGTTGGGATCGACTATGGTGATCCATGTGTTTTATGTTTGGAGACTAGGAGTCCTCAGAAGCAGATTGTTTCGGGGTGGCGGACTGTGAAGATGTGGCCAAAGTTGGCTAGATGGTAGTACATGCTATGGTTAGGTCTTTGTGGACATTTGGAGGGCCAATTATCTATTTGGGGATGACCGCAGTTGATTTAGGGGCACATTGGTAGGCCCAAGAGGATGTGTATTCTACACCGAGGCGGAATTGTTGACTTAGCACCGTTATTGCTGAAAGGTGTGTTATTTAGTTAGATTTGATCCTGTTCATGTTCGGGTACGTTCTATTTGTTACTCTCCTATGCTACGAGGGGTGGTGATTCGTTGGTTATATGCACACATGGTGCAGTTCTACTTGGGCCTTATAGCGAAATCCGAGCGAGATGGTGATTGGGGTGTGGAGTGGTTCATTGTGTCTTGGTTATTGTCTTTTCGGGCTATGGTAT
This sequence comes from Nicotiana obtusifolia, assembly GCA_002018475.1. Taxonomy (NCBI): domain Eukaryota; kingdom Viridiplantae; phylum Streptophyta; class Magnoliopsida; order Solanales; family Solanaceae; genus Nicotiana; species Nicotiana obtusifolia. The sequence continues at coordinate 11,259 of MCJB01022551.1, read as the reverse complement.
ATCGTGTTATTTGCTTCTCCATGGTTATGGTTATGCACTTCGTGTACTTGTTATCGAATTGCGTGTGGTTGATGATTTCGACCATTGTGGCTTGAGGTATTTCATAGGACTAGTGTTGGATAGGGTCACGCATTGTAGCAGAGTTATGTTGGGATATAATCCTTGGTGATTGATTCGTGTGTCTTGGTTCTATCATGTGTGATGGGTTCATAGCATTGCAGTTGTGGTTGTACTTGTTGAGCTTGCGGGATGGTTCTCTCATTTGAGTCATTTTCCCTGTTGAATACATTTGAATTGTTGCTTATTGGTGCACAGAATACACGGCTTGTGGCTTTAGGTTGTATTGGTGTGGCATATCAGTGGAAAAGCTATGTTTGATGAGATGAGGTAATTGGACCTAGTATGGATGCTATCAAATTTGGTTACGGTATATCTGGAAGAATAATATCGAAAGTCAGCTTAGAATTTGGCGTTGGTTCTTGTCGGACGAGAGAGAGAAACCCCATGGCTTGTTGATCTGATGAGTGGTCATGAGTATCTGCGTGTTTCATTCACCGTTGGCAGTGCACGAAGGTTAGAACGAGATTTTATTTGATATGAGATTTATTACTGGTATTGGGTTTGTTTTGTGCAGCTACTGTGATCGAGAATTATTGCTACAAGTATGCGAGTTGTGTGGTATATCATGTGATTACGTCTTGGGTTATGGTTATGGCTTGATACAACTTGTTATTTTATACAGAGTGTAAATGGCAGATTCGAGTCTTGTAAGGAACTCCGTATATTGGAAGTTGGGTTCTTAGGCTTATGAGCTATGGTTTAATTAAGGATCTTCAGTTATGTTGTGTTTTCAGAGTTATATGGGTTCGGGTGACAAGGGATCACCCCTGGGTATGCGCATGGTAAGGTTACACGGCGGTTTGATGGATTGGAAGGACTCTGGGCACGTTCTAGGACAAACGTATGTTTAAGTGGGGGAGAAGATGACGATCCGGCCGGTCATTTTGAGCATCTGCTTTCCGTTCAGCTATTTGAAGTCTTGATTAGCTTTGTATGATGTATTATGACTTGTGTGTATCGTCGGTTTTGGATTCCAGGTGTTTCGGAATTTGTTTGGAAGAATGAATGTCATGTTTGAAACTTTAAGTTGGAAGAGTTGACAAGTTTGACTTTTTCGTATTTGACCTCGATTTTTGGAGTTTTGAAGGTTCTGTTAGGTCTGGGTGGTGATTTTATAATTTGCCGTATGCCCAGATTTGCATTTGGATATTTTGAGAAGGTTTCGGCATTCATTGGCGAATGTTAGAAATTTGAAGGTTTAGAATATTTATAAGTACGACTGAAAGTTGACATTGATGATTTCGAGTTCGGACTCCAGGAATTGGAATAGCTTCGTTATGTCATTTGGAACAGGTGTACAAAATTTGAGTTTATTCCGAGTTGATTTGATAAGGTTCGGCACGAGTTTTGGGAAGTTGAAAGATTCAAGTTCATTAACGGTAATTTGAGGCGCGATTTGTGGTTTTGATGTTGTTATGCGTGATTTGAAGCCTCGAGTAAGTTCGTATTATGTTATGGGACTTGTTGGTATATTTGGACGGGGTCCCGAGTTGCTCGGGTGAGTTTCGAACGTGGTTCGGATCATTTTTGTTTCATGTTGCATTGCTGAAGGAGTGCTAGTTCTGGTGTTGCACACCTGCGATTGGTTTTGCGCAGATGAGGTGGTCACAGAACCGGTATGCGGTCGCACCTGTGAAAAGGAGCTGGGATTGAAGTGTTTGCAGATGCGGAAGGTTGGGTGCATCTGCGACTTAGAAGCGATGGTCATGGGCGCAGAAGTGAGGTCTTGCGCAGGAGCGGAGGATGGCTCGCACCTGCAATGTTGTAGAAGCGGATATTCTATCCACAGGTGCGAGAGTTGATTTTGTTGTTGTTTTTGAAGAAGCAGATGTCTTGTCACAGAAGTGTCGCCGCAGTAGCGGCTATTATCTACGCAGATATGAAAATGCCTAGGGAAACTCTATTTAATTTGAGGTTTAGGTTATTCTACCATATTTTGAGATTGGGAGCTTAGTTTTGGGCGACTTTGGAAAGGATTTCACCACATAGATTGGGGTAAGTGTTCTATACTCCGTTTTTCGAGTTTTGTACGTCGATTCGGATTTGGATTTGAGTGAAACTAGTTTGGTTGGACTCGTAGTTAAATGGGTTGTCAAATTTTGTGAGTTTTGTCTGGTTCCGAGGTGCGGGCCTGAGTTTGACTTTTTGGTTGCCTTTGGACTTTTGATTAAAGATTCAGACTTTGTCGATTCGATATATTTCCTTTGCCATTATTTAATGTTCTTGAGTTACTTTTGGCTAGTTTTGAGCCGTTCAAAGGTTGGTACACGCGAGATGGCATTTTTGGAGTATCTTTTGGCTTGCTCGGTATTGGATTCGGCTTGTTCGAGGTAAGTAACACTTCTAAACTTGGTGATGAGGGTATGAACCCTTGAATATACGTGTTATGTTTTTGGTGTTGAGGTGACGCACATGCTAGGTGACGGGCGTGTGAGCGTCCACCCTGTGAATTGTGAGTCGGTTGATTCTGTGGTATTGTGTAGTGACCTAATCTTACTTCTATCCATGAAATTTCTACGTGCTAGAGTAATTAAGTTGTGATCCAAGTTAGAAACCATGTTTAGGCTATATGGTTATCCTATTAGGACCCACAGAGGTCATTTCTGCTGTTGAGTTATTTGCTTAAATTGCACATATATACTCAGTCATACTCATTCATTGCATGTCATATCTCAGACTCTATTATCATTTGACTCAAATTATATTATCATTGTTTGGGCTTATTGGGATGAGATTTGTGAGGCCGAGAGAGGATGATGACTAAGTGAGGCCGAGAGCCTTATTGTGAGTGACATTTATGGGATCGGGCTATACACCACAGCAGGCTTTATTGATTCATGCTATGATTGGCTTATATTAGTGCTTGGGCAGGATCCACCCCTCCGGAGTCTGACTTAGCAGCAGTGAGTGCAGATACCTACTGAGTGCCGAGTGATTGTGAGGACTGAGTGATTATGAGGATTGAGTGACTGTGAGGACTGAGTGACTGCGAGGACTGAGAGAATTAATACTCCGAGAGTATGCATATCATTTTATCACTGTGTTGCATTAGAGTTGGCTTGCATACTTGGCATGTAGGCATTGAGTGCATTTCCTCATGTTGTACGTCATTATGACATTCATGACTTCACATGCACATTGACATGTAGGCATAGAGATGTACTTTCATCATGCCATCTGATAATGAAATTTCTTATCTATTTTTGAAAGTTTTTGGTTAAAATCACAGTTTTCACATTTACTCATATTTTTGTGATTTCGGTGAAATATTTGGGTTACACTATCATACTTGAAAAACATACTTATTTTCCGTAACCGTGAACGAGAGCATCATATCTTTAAAGTTATTATTTGTACTTCTTTATGTATATTGTTATGAGTTATTCCTGGCTGTTGGTATTGGACTCTGACCATTGTCCAAGCTCGTTATTACTTTCAACCTAAGATTAGGTTTGTTACTTATTTGAGTAAATGAGGTTGGTTGTACTCATACTACATTTTTACACCTTGCTTGCAGATTTTGGATGTTGATATTGCTGTGTATGGCGGGAGCTTGCATTGAAGATTTACTGCGTTCCGGTCATAGATGCCTCTTGTTCTTGGTAGCTTTAGAATTATTAATCTGTTCATGTACGTTTCAAACAAATGATGTATTTATTTCATATCAGCTTTGTAAACGCAAAATCTTAGAAGCTCATGATTTGTATTACCAGTCCTTGGAAAGTGTATACAAGTTCAGTTATTTCATCATTTATTTTCTCAGTAAATCTCATTAAATTGGATTGTTGTTAATTGCCTTAACTAGCGGGTTGGGTTAGGTGTCTTCACGACTAGTTAGACTTTGGGTCGTGACAGCTAGTGGCATATGTTGTGTTCACATTATTTTTCCATTTTCATCGTATTGTGTTACTAGTAACAATTTTTTTTATTGCCTTTCCACCTATTTTTTCTCTCTTACAATGTCTCTCTCTGTTTGCGTTTTGAACCGAGGGTCTCTCGGAAACAACCTCTCTATTCCTTCAGGGTAGGGGTAAGGTCTGCATACACTCTACCCTCCCAATCCACTTTGTGGGATTTTAATGGATTATTATTGTTGTAAAAATTAAGTGACATAAGTCTTCTCGCCCTTGCTTACTCTTTAAATGCTACTTTTGAAATATTGTTAACTATCTTACAAAGATTATGCAAACAAAGCACCACAACTCTCTTTAAATAATATCTTCAAAAGATAATAATTGTATTAACGCATGGACAGACAATTAAAAAATAATACATCATTTATAGAGTTTTCACACTAAATGAGCTTAAGATTATTTTATTTCAAATTTGTAAAGAAAAATAAAAAGAACAATATAAGAGGTAAAACCAAAAGATTTTGTTGCATTTAGTTAATAATCGCGTAAAGGGATCTTTTGAAAGTTAGTTATTAGAAGTAATTAATATATTGAATATCACAAAAAGTCATCATACCATTTCGACAGATACCTATACAGAAAATTATTTTAAAAAAAAAAGAAAAGAAAAAGTAAAAATCTTACAAAAGGTGGGAATACAGTTGGTAGAATTTGAGGGAACAAAATCACAAGAAGGCATCAGTGCATTTCCTCCAAGTTTCTAGAGAAACAAAAAAAGGAAATGCTCTATTTTATTGACCTCACAACGTTTCAGTGCCTTTATTTATTACAACAATAAACACACAATCACAGTGAAGAGAAAAAGAATAAAAAAAATAAGACGAAAAAAGCAAAAAAAATCAGAGAAAAGATATTTTATATATATATATATATATATATATATATATATATATATATAACGACTCGACCGATTGTCTTGAGGTTTAGCGTTCCGTTTGGTTGTTTTAGATCTTGAATAGCTTCATATGATGTATTGTGACTTCTGTGTGTGATTGGTTTCGGTTTGCAAGCGGTTCGAGATTGATTTGGAAGACTGATTCTCATTTTAGAAGCTTAATTAGTAAGAATTGACCGGAGTTTGACTTTTGTGTAGACGACTCAAGAATAGAGTTTTGATAGTTGCAATAGCTTTGTATGGTGAATTTAGACTTAGGTGCATATCCACATTCGGATTTGGAGGTCCGTAGGTTGGTTTGGTGCTTTTTCACGAATGTTGAAAAGTTGAGAGGTTTGGCCGAGAGTTGACTTTGTTGATATCGGGTTCAAACTTTGGTTCCGGAAGTTGGAATAGGACCGTTGTGTCATTTGGGACTTGCATGCAAAATTTGAGGTCAATCCGAATTGGTTTGATATGGTTCGGCGTGAGTTTTGAAAATTGAAAGTTCATTAGTTCATTAGGCTTGAATTAAAGTACACATTCATAGTTTTGATGTTGTTTGGTGTGACTTGAGGCCTCGAATAGGTTCGTGTTATATTTTAGGATTGGTTGGTATAATTGGACGGGATCCCGGGGGCCCCGGGTATGCTTTGGATGGGATACGTGCTTCATGTTTGGAGTTGCTAGTTTTTCTGATGTTATGCAGTTCATCTCATTTGGTGAGGACGTACGCTGCCGCGAAGTGTATTTTGGGTGGTTGGGAATTTTTTCATCGTGTTCGCGAGGGGTCTATCGTGTTCTTGGAGGTTTAGAGGGCTTGTGGTCAACGCGTTCGCGCTCAGATGGTCGCGTCGCGCAGGGTGAAGGCTGGACGGGGCAGTCTAGTGTTGCGTTTCATGTTCATGTGTTTCAATCAGCGTTCGCGAAGGCTAGGCAGTCATGAGGTTGCATTCACGGGCTTCAGACCGAGCTCGCGAAGAAGTAATGTTATTAGTTGATGATTTGATCTTCGTGATCGGGAAGTAGGTCCCGCGATCGCGAGGAGGACCCCTGGCTAGAATTTATAAAGTACTCTATTTCGAGGGTTTTGCTTATTTTATCACATTTTGAAATCTCGGTCTTGGGAAATTTTTGAGGCGGTTTTCACGATTTGGATTGGGCGAAGTATATTTGACTCGGATTTGATTATATTTCATGATTTCATCCTTGTTTTTATCATTTAATTGATTATTTGAATGAGAGAAATTGAGGATTTTAGTAAAAAAAAAAAAAATCTAAAACATAAATTGATGATTTGAAGGCCGATTTGAGGTCCGAATTGGATGATTTTGGTATGGTTGAACTCGTGTTGGAATGGGTATTTAGATTTTGTGAGTTCTGTCGGGTTCTGGGGTGCAACCCGAGGTTGACTATTTGGTTTACATTAAAGATCGAATCTTTATTATCCGGAATCATTTTTTACGGCTTTTATTTATGATAATATTAAGTTAGTTTGGCTAGATTTGAGCTGTCAGGAGGTTGTTTCACACGGGAAGGGCTTTTTAGAGTATTGATTTAGCTTCTTTGAGGTAAGTATCTTGCCTAACTTTGTGTAGCGTAATTACCCCGTAAGATTTAGGTTAATTTTACTATTTTGAATTATGTGGAAGGTGTGTACATGAGGTTACGAGTGTGTACACGAGCTTATATGTGGAAATTGATCGGTTTAGGCTCGTACGTCACTCATATGCAATTAATTAAAGTAGTTTTTTTATGTTACATCTTTCATTTTTTAGTTTAATCTTATATGCATTGATTGAACTTGTTGTTACATTTTATATCTTTCATTGTTGAGGTTATTCGTTCGCTTGAATGTGTTGTTGCAATTCTTGCGTTGAATTATTTTTCGTACTCTTGTGTTACTGTTGTTGTTAGTGGTACTCATTGTTGTTGAGTCGTGGGCTATATATGGTTGTGGTATTGTTATTGTAACTGTGGCAATGTTATAGTATATGGGCACGTGTGGTGCGAGTTGTTATGTCGTGTTGTTATGTTTTGGTACATGTGGGCCTGTTGAGCGCATGTCGAGGTATTTGCACGAGTTTCTACTGTGCTATTATTATTATTTATATTGCACATGCGGCGAGACATAACGGACTATTTACATATGTTGGATTTGCGCATGTGGCAAGACAAGGTGAGATAATTGTTGATGTGCGTGTGGCGAGACAAGGGGGATATTTACTATATGGTTGCGCACGCGATGAGACAAGGGGGCTATGTCATGTATGATATGTGATGGCCTAGGGGCATATAATTAATGATATTCCTTTGGTGGTGTGACTTCCTTGTGTGTGTCATGCATATTACGTAATTCGTTGTGTTATTTCCAATATGCTACTTGGTGTCACTGATATTACTTGTTGACTTGAGCAGTGATAGTACATTTACATGCATACACCATAACATGCCATATATATCAGTCTAGGAGTATGATACTTGATGTTCATTGACCATGTACATGCATTCTTGTATACGTGCTTTCTCTGTGATATAGTCAGACCGGTAGCATGTGACTATGCCGGACGGATTGCAATATTGAGCATGTGACCATGTCGAGGCGGATTGTGATATTGAGCCTGTGACCATGTTGGGCGGATTGTGATATTGAGCATGTGACCGCGCCGGACGGATTGTGATAAGGATCCTATAATCACGCCGGGCGGATTGTGATATTGAGCATGTGACCACAACGGGCGATTTGATATTGGCACGTGAGTTGTCCGTATGGTCGTGAATCATATTGTGAGCACGAAGTGTCATGTGTGTATGATTTGTTGCATTGGGACTCATGATTTGTGAGTATGAGGTGTGGTACCTCGGGGTGATTCTCATTGTAAACCTTGTAATAGAATAGTTTGATTATTTGGTTGTCATTTGTTTTCCTTAATTGGTTTAATTGGTACTTTAATTGTGTTCTGGTTACTTTGTAGCATTATCACCAATTTACTCCTTGTTGCTATTTGTTCCTTCTACTTTCCCTTGCTAGTGTTATTATTGTTATTCTTTCCATGTTTAGCTTTATATTGATATTGTTCCTCTGTTAGCTTTATATTAATACTTTGCACAAGTCATTATGTCTAGTAGGTGACGTGACTTGTACCTCGTCACTAATCCACCGAGGTTAGTCTTGATACTTACCGGGTACTGATTGTGGTGAACTCATGCTACGCTTCTGCACATTTTTGTGCAGATCCATGTACTTCGGAGCGTATCAGACATTAGTCCGCTACTTGTGATTAGCTGTAGAGACTTCAAGTAATACCTGCCATGGCGCTCACAGGCCTAAGAATCACCTTCTATTGTCTCCCATTACTACTGTTTATTTTCATTCCAGAACAATTTTGTGTATGGAGATTTCTAATGAACTCGTAGAGCTTATGACTCCGTACTACCGGTTTTGAGAAAGATGCATAACTATTGATCGTATGTAGCAATGTATGTCATGTACGGGCTTATATTTAATAACTAAATGGTTTAGATCTGTTAATAACTCTGCATGTGTTAGGTTGACCTAGTCTTACGGATGAGGTACATCACGATCTTCAAGGTGGGAATTTGGATCGTGACACACACACACTCACACAGATATATATATATATATGTGTGTGTGTGTGTGTGTGTGTGTGTGTGTATGTGTGTGTGTGTGTGTGTGTGTGTGTGTATATATAAGTGAATATTATCCAGGCTTTCACCTCGTGTGATGGTGGGGGGATGACACGACTCTTACCTTGTATATTAATCAAGTGAATATTACACGGGAGGGGGACATCAACCAAAAACCTCCCGAAGTTACATAACCAACAAACTACTGCTAAAATAGACTACTACCAGGGGAAATGTGCAAGCACATTCAAAAAGTCGAAGAGCTACTCTAGGAGACACAATAGCAGTAGCTCTTCGTAAAGAAGCTTATGGAGGTCCAAAGAACCATCCCGAGTGTTTTTTGGCCCTTATTCTAAAGGTTGAGACTTGCAGTTTGCCCATTCTGAGGTCTCCTTTCACCTCGTTGGGCAACTCTTCTTCATTAATAAAAATTTTCTTGTGTGTGAGGGATGTAGCATACTTCGCCAGTAAGTCTGCCATCCCATTTCCTTCTCTAAGACTGTGTTTGACCTAGATGTTAAGTTGTCGCACTTCTTCTTGAATTTGAGTAATGTCTTCTTGGAGCTACATGGAATTTTGACTTTCCCAATATCATATTTACCACCAAGAGAGAGTCTAGGTCTAGTGTAACGTCCTGGTAGTTTTGTTGGCGGCACTATAATGTCCCCTGTAGAGCAACTTGAACCTTTGAGTAGTTGTTAGTCAAGAACCAGATTGGGGTTGCGAAAGCCATAACCAGTTGTCCATTTCCATTTCTAACAACACAACCAGCTCCTGCACTATCTTGATTAATAGTGAAGATGCCATCTGTGTTAACTTTCCATGAGTTCTCTTCAGGTTTTTTCCATTTGACTATCACACTTTTTAGCTTTGTCTTGTAGGTTTCAGTTACTTGAAAGGCTTTATTCCATGTCCACTCCCACTCCATATTGCTAAATGTCTTCCCCATATCGATTTTGACTTGAATTAAAATGACCCGATCCCATAAGAGTAATGTTACCATCATGTCGAGGCGAACGGTCCGATCTCATAAGAATAGAGAAATTTACCTCTCTCGAAGAAGCACTTGCGAGACGAGAAGACACAGATTTATAGTTTATCAAGTACTTCCCAACTTTTCTAAAATAAGAAATCAGGTCGATATCCACTTAAACCCTAAGTCTCAGTCATAATCAAGACAATTAATAAACATAATGGGCATGAACAGTACAATTACAGGCATGATGTGAATCTAAGTCCACCCGAACATATGATGAGATATAGCTAAGTACAGATTCTCGTCATCTTGTGCTTGCGTAGCTCCCCACACAAGTAGCACACAACAATAATACGCCTAAGGAGATAAGTTCGGTTTACAAGTGTTTACCCTTAAAATCGGATAACAATTGAATTTGTTCGTAGGGTTAAGGACTTGTAAATTAGCTTGATACTAAATGAAAGCAAGTCTTAAGTATTTAGAATATGATAGAGAGATAGAGCGATCAAACCGTAAGTTGACGATAAATCATAAGCAGTGAAATAGTTCTTTAGCTGACAATAATTGAGAGCTTAATTCTGATGAATAATACAAATAATCAGCAATGATCAAGTAAAGTGTTTTGTTGTATCAGAGGAAAACTTATCCGGAAAAACTGCTCTTGCAAAGGATTTCTGCCTTGCTTATAAGCAGATCCCTTTTACATGGGTAAGTGTAAAAGTCACAGTATCCCTCCTACATGGGTAAGTGTAAAAGTTACAATAAAGGCAGGGAACTGATTACAAGGAAAATCCCACTAATTACGAGATTTAACACATTTAATATTCTTAAATGACAGTACAACGGTTGCAATGGATAAGGTAGTAAGTTTGGCGAAACATCTGTTGGAAGGCGAAATATATGAGCCGGGGTCGATCCTCGATCATGCGGCATTTTTCGACCGACCGGATTAACCATCCCATCTCGGTAGCTCCGTCCTGCGTATCCAGCTTCGTGATCCCGGTTCGAAGAGCTAACTCCGTATTACCTTTGACCCGCCTTCATCCAATGGTATTTGACCCGTCTTCACTCGATTATATCCGACCCAATACAGATTAGTCCCCTCGTTTATTGGAGAGTAAGGACAATAAACGACATGAACTATTTAACCTTAGGCTTATCAACCGGACAACCGAGGCTAGCTTGTATCGTGTCGCGGAAGGTTATCCGTCAAAATTCCTTACTCAGAAAGTTTCTATACATGAAGGTAGTCCAATGACGTACTCAATTGTTGGCGTAGGCAATCATTACCCATTCTTTCGCAGAAGCTAGTATTTGCCCATCGCATTAAATGCGCGCGTTTCAACGCTGCCTGCCTCGTACTTTGTGCCACCGCCTTTGGAGAAGTATAAATACTTCGTTCTTCTTTATGTTGGCCCGTTTGTCTTCACGTGTTAACTCACTTTGTCTTCTACTACTAATCCACTTTGCCCCTTTTTTATTGTTCATCTTCTTCGTCGCAAAACTCTTTGAATCCTTCCACTTCCCTTTATTTTCATGGCAAAAACATCCAAGTCCGTTCCCCAAAGTTAATCATCCCCTGCTCAGCCTGTTGAAAGAACTGAGCCCATCGGTATCGAAGGATCCTCTGCGGAACCTCCATTGCAGGCCTTCATACCACCGGGATGTTATATAGGTACAGATTTTAAAATTGAGAAGTCGTCTTCTGTACCCGGTCGGGGCGAACC
>MCJB01022540.1:113516-124431 GCA_002018475.1 Nicotiana obtusifolia | reverse complement strand
GGGGGGATACACTCAATATACACAAATAATACAGTGCTAAACGCAGTATGCAGTGCATATATAATTTTTATACAATGTATAATAGTGTCTATACAACATTTATATAAATTAATATACAAGTATCGTGTTTATACAACTTTATATAAGTGTATATACAACTTTTATACAAACTTTTAATACAAGTACGGTCCAACCATTCTTTTAAAAATTAAATGCACAGCCAATACTCATTTAGAAAGGTCGTCACTCAAACAATGCCATTAGGGCCATTGAATAACTCAATTGCAAAATCAAAATTATTGAAACTCAACTGAGCAACTGATTCTCTGCGCCTAGATCTTTTGTAACTTTAAAAATATCAGCAACCTAAACCAATTGTTTGAGTTTAACTATGAAGTCCGCTGTTGCATTAATTTTTGTAAAAAATCTCAAACTCCATTATTAGGGCGTCGAGAAACTTAAGAGAAAGAAAAAAAAATAGAGAGGAAGGATCCGGTCAGTTTGGGTTTTTGCTCTCACATATTTTTTCCATATCTATAAATATTTTAACTTGTTCTTTCTAAGTTACCATAAGAAATAAAAAAGAAACAAAGCATACTAGAAAAAAAAAAAGAAGAGGAGATAAATAGAACATAAACACAAAAGTAAGAGACAGAAAAGTGTTAGATTCAAAAGAATTGAAAAAGGTAAAAAGTAAAAAGATTAAATGTCAGGTCGGAGAACGTGAAAAAGAAAAAAATGGCTTTAGGAAGAAAAATTACCTTGGAAAGAGAATATTTGTGCTTGTTTATCTAGTGAGATGTGATTTGTTATTAAATTCTCTAGAGGATTCAAACAGGATAATTTTTACAAAGTAGGGTTAGCTTTTGTTTTAATTAGTTTCTAGTTGTGTACCGACTCCATAGGTCATTTTGAGTACTAGCTTTAATTTTTGTGTTTCGAGAGCTCTCATAGCTTCATTTTGATGTTATATAAACATGCGTGGTCCGTGTTATTTTTCGAAAAGCCTTTATGTGAAGTTTTGAAGAAAATGCGATTTTTGACTTAAAATAAGGTTAGAGTTGACCACGGTCAAAAATTTTAGTAAACAACCTTGGATCGGTATTTTGACGATTCCGGTAGGTTCATATGATTTTTTTGGACTTGAACGTACGCTTAGTAGGGGTTCCGGTTGACCGGATCGCGTTTCAGCGCATTATGTGAAAGATTGTGAAAATTGAGTTTTAAGTAGAAATCGTTGAGTTTTGATGATCGATTCTTGTTATTTGAAGATATTTTGATGATTTGAGGTAGCAACCGAGTTTGTATGGTGTTATTACACTTGTGTGCATGCTCGATTTGGAATCTGAGGGGCTCGAGTGCGTTTCAAATTGTAACGACCTGACCGGTCGTTTTGAGCTTTAGCGATCCGTTTAGTGGTTCGAGGTCTTGAATGACTTCATACTGTATATTATGGCTTGCGTGCATGGTCGGATTTGATTTTCGGATGTTTCAGGATGTATTTGGATGAGTGATTCTTACTTAGAGGTTTAAGTTGAAAATATTGACCGAGGTTTGACTTTGTGGAAACAACCTCGGAACGGTATTTTGATGGCTCCGACAGGTGGTTCGTATCGTGATTTTGGACTTGGACGTGTGGCCGGAATCGAATTATGAGGTCCGTAGGTTGATTTATGTTGTTTTGCCGGAAGTTGGCAATTTAAAGGCTTAGAATTTTGGTAAGTTTGACCGTAGGTTGAGTTCATAGCTATCGAGTTTGGATTCTATGACTTGGAATAGGTCCGTTTTGTCATTTGGAACTTGTATGCAAAGTTTGGCGTCATTCCGAGTTGATTTGATAGGAATTGGACACGCGGATGTGTTTTTAGAAGTTCTTGAGTTTTAGGTTGATTTTATGTGTTTTGGAGGTCCGATTCGTGGTTTTGGATGTTATTTTGATCATTTGATCGTGTGAGTGAGTTCGTGTTATATTTTTAGACTTGTTTTGATGTTTGGTTTGGAGCCCCGAGGGCTCGTATGCGTTTCGGAGTGTTTGGATGAATTTTAGTGTTGTTGGTGTTGAACAACTACTACAGGTCTTGCAAATGCAAGAATATGTTCACATTTGCGGTACTCGCATATGCGAGGTGGGATATCGCATTTGCGAGAAATGGCTTAGTCTGCTAGGTTTGCATTTGCGAACCCCAGGTCGCATTTGCTTTTTTTTTTTTATATATAAATTTCACTAGGCTGTCTGCCTAGTGTAGATTTTCATATATATAAACAAAAAATACAGAGATGGAGGGGGACATAAACCTGACCTCCATATAGGAAAATGTGTACATTTTGATCATCCATATTTGATGATCAAATGCACATAAATATCTAGGGGGGTTAGACCTATAGTGATGTAATGATTGTCTATCTTATAGTATCGATAGCCAGTCATATTTACAAAAACGATGGGTAGTGAGCCTAGGTCAACTATACAAAAAAGTACATGTATTCCTAATTTTGCTGAGTGAATGTTCCTTCTCATACAAAAAGTTCTACCTCTAACAAAAAGTTGTAATCTTCTAAGGAGTGTACTATATGGCAAAGAAAAGTATTCTTCAATTTTGCTTTCACTTTTGTAAGGAAAGCAGAATTGGAGATGACTATCATGAGTAGGCCATATAGTAGCTAAGTTACATTGATATTCTTTGATGCATGTGAGAATCTGGTGAAGTGTGTTAATTGTCCATGAACTGCTATGATGTGTGGCCTGTTTTCTGCTATTGCTAATCCTTCTCTGCTGCATGTGAGTTGTCCTCATCTTCCCGAAAAAGTTGTGATGTCTTATGCTGTCTGCTGCTATTATTCTTGATGCCAAAAGGTTGAGGTTCATGTATCTCTGATTGGAGTGAATTCCTTGTGTTGTTGCTGTCTTGAGAATGCTGCTTCCGCTGCTGTTTATCTTGCTTCTACCTCTGATGTTGAAAGAAATTACTGGTGTTTTTCTGAACTTGCTGCTGGACCAGTTATTGATTTTTCTGTTGAGTTTGCTGTTGATCCTGTGTGTATTGTTATTGTTGCTTCCATTAAGTCTATTTCCTTCTCTGCTGCTTCTGTTACTGTCCTTGTTTATGTCACTGATGCCATTAATGACACTGCTGCTGATGTTTCTTGAATAAGAGGATGTTGTGTTTGTTGTTGCTGCTGAGTTGCTGAAGATGATGATGTTTCCTACTGTCTTTCCCCTGTTGCCATTGCGTGCTGGTATCAGATTCCTATGTAGCCCATTGTCCTGCTCCATTTGATCATTCTCGTCCAGATCTCTTGTTGCATAAAATTGAACCAGGATATACTTTCTACACGATTTTATCACACCTCCAAATTGAGCATGATAACATGCTAATACCACTGGATAGTGTTCTAATATTGTAAAGCTAGTATTATCATCAGGTGTAAAATCAGAAAGAATCAGAAACTTCACTGATTTTGATTCATCAATATTGCAGTGTCTCAACTTGTGAAAAATCTTTCTTCGACAAGATGTGTCTGTGGTGCTTTGATGATGTTGTATGCATGTCTGCTGGGATTCTGTATCTTTTGATATGATGTCCAAAGTTTCTCTGTTGCTTGCATTGGTGAAGACTATGAACTGCTGAATCTGTGCTGCTGTGGAATGTGAAATCTTCTCTGTTGGGTGCTGAATTGTGTTTTTGTGAACTTGATGTTTCTGCTGATTGTCCCTTCTGCTGCTGTTCTTATTTCTGCTTCTGCTGATCTGCTGCGAGCTTCTGATCTTCCAACTGCTGCTGCAAAAGTTGCTGGGTGTATTTCTCCCTTTCTGTTATTGTTTTTGTTGCATCCATTGTTGATTCCGCTGCCTTTGTCGACTGCTTACGCACTTCTCTTACTCCATCCAGGTCGCATTTTCGACACCTGCGCTTGGACATAAAAGATGAGGGACGGGATTTTAGTCTCATTTCACATCTTCTATCCCTAGACTCGGTAGGAGACGATTTTGAAGAGGGATTTTCATCTACAATCATTGGGTAAGTTATTTTATTAAATTTCCAACTATTTTACATGATTATGTGAGTTTTAACATCAAAATTATGAGAATCAAAGTGGGAAACTTTGTCTATGTTTTGACAAATGAGAATTTGAGTTTTCAGAGTTGATTTGGACTCGAATTTCGAAAAAAAATACATATATGGACTCGTGGGGTTATGAGTTATCGAAATCTACCCTTGGACCCGAGTTTTGACCTAGCGGGCCCAGGGTTGACTTTTGAGGAATTTTGTAAAGATCATAGCTTTAAGCATTGGAATTGATTTCTTTTTCATATTTAATTTTATTGAGTGGTGTGCCTATCTTGTGTAAAGGGAAAGCTATTTTAGAGTATTCATTGAAGGCTTTTGATGTATGTATCTTGCTTAACGTTGTGTGGGGGAACTATCCCGTAAGGATTGGTTTGTTTGTACTATTTGAACTACGTGAAAGATGTGTACACAAGGTGACAAGTGCGTACATGGCTTATATGTAGAAATTTGATTGATTTAGACTCTTAGGTTCTTATGTACATTAAAATGAAGTTGTCTTATCATGTTATATCCTCAATTACTAAATTTACCTTTACATGTCTTATTTGAAATTGATTGATTCATGTTCTACCATTTATTGCCAAATATATTCTTATATGCCTTAATTGAAGTTGTTACTTTTTTTATTGCCATGTTATCTCTTCCTTAGTTGATTATCCTTAATTGAAGTTATTGTTATCTCTTTTATTGTTGACTTATTCTTTTTTGAAACCATTATTACTAGTATTGTCTTTCATCACGAGCTTGTTCTTCTATCTGTTTGTGTTTTGTAATTCTTGTGTTGATTACTTGCCGTACTTTCGTGTGGGTTATATATATATATATATATGGGTTTGCGCATGTGACGGGACAAGGCGAGAATATTATTATACGTGTGTGGCGAGACAAGGCGGGCATTTACTTTATTGTTGCGCATGCAGCGAGACAAGGGGTGCTATGTCGGGGATGATTTGTGATGGCCTGGGGCATTAATATTGATGATATTTGTATAGTGTTGTGCCTACCATGTGTGAGTCATGCATATTATGGTTTTGTTGTGTTGTTTCCTATGTGCCATTTGTTGTCTCTGATCTTTCTTGATTGACTCGAGCTGTGATAGTACACTTGCACAAGCATACATCGTAATCTATCACTTACTGTAATGACCCGGCCGGTCGTTTTGAGAGTATTAGCCCCAAACCCCTAATTACTTCTCCTCTATTTCATGTTGTGGTTACGTAACTTGCCGGGATAATCTTTTTTTGGTTTCAGAGTAAAATAGGACATATAGTCCCTAAAATGGATGTTTAAGTCGTAGGAATCGACCGTAGTTTGAATTGTGTGAAGACGGCTCCGAAATGGAGTTTCAACAGTTCCAATAGCTCCATAGGGTGATTTTGGTCTTAGGAGCGTATTCGGATGTTGAATTGGAGTTCCGTAGGTCATTTAGCGTCAATTGGAAAAAGTTGGAAAGTTGGATGATTTTTGAGAAGTTTGACCGGGAGTGGATCTTTTGATATTGGGGTTGAATTCCGATTCCGGAAGTTAGAGTAGGTCCGTAATGTCAATTATGACTTGCGTGCAAAATTTGAGGTCAATCGGACTTGATTTGATAGGTTTCGGCGTCGGATGTAGAAGTTTGAAGTTTTAAAGTTCATTACGCTTGAACAGATGTGCAATTCATATTTTGGAAATTGTTTGATGTGATTTATAGACTCGACTAAGTTCATATGATGTTGTAGGACTGGATGGTATATTTTTCGAGGTCTCGAGGGCCTCGGGTGAGTTTTGGATGGTTAAAGGATCGAAATCGGACTTAGAGCAAAGCTGGGATTTTTCTGCCTTCTGGTGCAATCACACTTGCGAAACTATTCTCCCAGGTGTACTGCCCCGGTGCGGCTGGCAAGGCATAGAAGGAGGTTTGGGGATTGGACTAGAACTGTGTCGCAGGTGCGTCAAGGCTTCCGCATTTGCGAGCCGGCAAGTGCGAGCGAGGCTCCGCAGATGCGGAGTGAAGGAAGGGCAGCCAGTGTCGTAAAAGAGAAGAAGCAACCACAGAAGCGAGGCCGCAGAAGCGGACCTCTTGTCCGCAGAAGCGTTAAAAGCCGCTGAAGTGGGGGGGGACCTTGCATCTGCGGGACCGCAGATGCGGTTAAGTTTCCACATAAGTGGAAGTGTTGGACAGAAAGTTAAATATAAGGGTTCGCAATTTTTTGCTTCATTTTAAACATTTTGAGCTCGGGTTTGGCAGTTTCATGAGAGCATTTTCGAGGGATTTCTTGAGGTAAGTCCCTTCTGCTTATTTTTGATCAATAACCTTGTTTACTTGTTGATTTTCCCACATAGATTGTATGTGTTTAAAGTGGAATTTGGGAGTTTGAGGCTAGGGATTTGGAGAGTTAAATTTGGGGATTTGAGTGGCGACTTGGTGTCAGATTTTGGTAATTCTTGCATGGGTGAACTTGATATCGAATGGGTGTTCGTATTTTGTGACTTTTACCCAATTTTGAGACGTGGGCCCGGGTTGACTTTTTGGAACGATTTTTTGATTCTTTGCTAAAGTCGTAGATTTATGATTTAAATTAGTTTCTTGTAGTTGTATTCATGATATGCAATTGCTTTTGGCTAGATTTGGGCCATCCGAAATTTGAAAATCGAGGGAAATGCATCCTTATCGATTGATTACTAGATTTGAGGTAAGTGACTTGTCTAACATTGTGTGGGGGGGAAATCCCCTTAGAATTTGTTATTGTTGTAAGAATTTGATATATGCGAGCGCCGTGTATGCGAGGTGACAAGTGCGTACAAGGGCTAAACGTGAAAATTTCGATTCTTGTTGAGTTGTCTTCTTTTAAATTCCTTAACGGAGTTGACTTAGCGAGCTCTCATGTTTAGCCTAGTTTCACATGTCTATGTGTCTTAACTCTTACTTGAAATTTGTGCAACATGCTTAGTTGACTTACCTTCTTCCCTCGAATTGAATTAAAACTTTCACTGTAAGATTTTTTGTTTTAAATTCGTTATTCCTTCGGTTCGGTTATCTGCTGCATATATACTTTCGGATTACGAGGCGTTTACTCGGGAGATCCCCCTATCTTGCATATTTACTTTGGGCGTACGAGGCGGTACCTCGGGAGATCCCCTCCTGTCTTGCATATTTACTTTGGGACTACGAGGCGGTACATCGGGAGATCCCCCTGTCGTGCATATTTACTTTTGGGACTACAAGGCGATAACTCGGGAGATCCCCCAGTTGAGCATTTACTGTTGGGTTACGAGGCGATACCTCGGAAGTACCCCTGTTGTTTACCTCTATTTGCTGCACTGCTATTTTCTGACACTTCTCGTTGTTTAAATTCTCAGTCATTTCAAAATATTATTATATCTTTTGCCTTTCTTATCTTTTAAACCAGTAGGGCCCTGACCTGACCTCGTCACTATTCTACCGAGGTTTGGCTTGGCACTTACTGGGTACCATTGTGGTGTACTCATACTAGTCTTCTGCACATCTTTTTGTGCAGATCCAGGTTCTCCCACCCGACCAGATACCAATGATTTGGACCGTACGTGGAGACTTCAACGTATATCTGCCAGCCGTCCGCAGACCTCAGAGTCCCCCTCTATCCTTATTATGTTGTTTCCCTTATTCTCTTTCGACTTGATGTATAGAGACACTTAGCATTTTCTCTTAGAAGCTTCTGACTTATTTCTACCGGGTTTTTGGTGTTGTAATTATTTAAATTGCAATATCATGTGTTGAGATTGGAGTTCAGTTTATTATTTAGTTATTGCGCAAATTGTTAGGCTTACCTTGTCTTAGAGACTAGGTACCATCACGGCATCCTACGGAGGGAAGTTGTGGTCGTGACAAATTTGTATCAGAGTTTTAGGTTCAGAGGTGTTATGAGTCACAAGCAGCTTTAGTAGAGTCTCGCGGATCGGTATGGAGACGTTTGTACTTATCTTCGGGAGGTTATGGACCTATTAGCAAAAGCTTCACTTATTTGATTCCTTATCTTGCGAGATTTTGGTTTCAGATTCTAAATTTTTATCTTTCTATTCTCTCACAAATGGTGAGGACACATACAGATGGATTAGATGACCAGACACCTGAGCTCCCTGCTAGAGCCGCGAGAGGCCGGGGTCGGGCCGGGCCGGGGTAAAGGCCAATGACATCCACATGGTGCAGCCAGAGTACTCGCACGAGCTACTATAGAGGATCCACCAGTAGCTCCAGTTGGAGGGTAGGCACATGAGACGCCTGTTACTACACCGGTCCTCCAGGAGACTCTAGCCCAATCTCTGAGCATGTTCAGCACATTGGCTCAGGCAGGATTGATACTCCTTGCTCCTGCCACATCTCAGGCTAAGGGAGGAGCACAGACTCCTATCGCTGGTACCCAGAGCAGCGGGTTCAGGTCGACCAGGCTCCAAAGTTCATACCGATACAGCTGGTAGCTCCAATTTAGGCCGAGGTTAAGGCAGCAGCTTCTGAGGTGGAGCAGCTCAAGCTCGAGAGGTACAAGAAGTACCACCCTCCCACTTTCTGTGGCTTGCGTCAGAGGATGCCTAGGGTTTTCTTGAGGAGTGCCACCATATTCTCCGTACTATGGGTGTTGCGGAGATTAGTGGAGTTTCTTTCACTACATTCTAGCTTAGAGGAGTGGCCTATCAGTGGTGGCGCGCATACGAGTTGGATAGTCCGACTGAGGCAGCTTCACTCACTTGAACTCAATTCTCAGATATGTTCTTGAGGGAGTATGTTCCCAGAGTCTCGGAGATGCTTGGCACGTAGAGTTTGAGCGATTGCGCTAGGGTTCTATGATCGTGTTAGAGTATGCGGTCCGATTCGGTGATTTGGCTAGGCATGCACTAGCCTTGGTTGCTACTGTTCGAGAGCGGGTCCATCGGTTTATTGAGGGGCTCAACCCCAATATCAAAATGAGCATTGTCCGAGAGTTGGAGATGGATATTATGTATCAACAGGTAGTAGGGATTTCTAGGAGGTTAGAGGGTATGCTGACTCGGTATAGAGAGGAGAGAGAGGCCAAGAGGTCTCGAGAGTCTGGCACTTATAGTGGTACTCGTGCCCCAGATACAACTCGTCAAGGCAGGGGTTATGTGGGTCGCCCTATTCATTCTGCACTTCCAGCCGCCAGCGGTGCTCTGACCACTACTAGGCCCCAAGATCCTTATTATGCACCGCCAGTGTCTACTGTGCCTCCGGTATGGGGTGCTTCCAGTGGGCAGTCCTCCGAGAGGTTCGATCCAGTCGCAGTAGCCACATCCTCTGACAGCTTGTTTTGCGTGTGGTGACACTCGTCATGTGGTGAGGGATTGCGTCAAATTTAGGAGGGGTGCACCTTCACAGATTTCTGAGGTACCGCGTGCTCTACCAGGTCGTCAGGCTATGGTAACGGCACCTGCTACCACCTCACCTACACAGCCAGCTAGAGGTGGAGGTCGGACAAGTAGAGGTCGCCCTAGAGGGGGAGGCCAGGCCAGATATTATGCCCTTCCTGCTAGGACAGAGGCAATTGCATCAGATTCGGTTATCATAGGTATTGTTTCGGTCTGTCATAGAGATGCATCAGTCTTATTTGATCCAGGCTCCATTATTCCTATGTGTTATCTTATTTTACTTCGTATTTGGGTGTATCTCGTGATTCTCTAAGTCACCCATTTATGTATCTACACCCGTGGGTGATTCTATTATTGTTGACCATGTGTATCGGTCGTGTTTGATTGTTCTTAGTAGTTTTGAGACCAGACTCGATTTAGTATTGCTCAATATGGTGAATTTCAATGTTATTTTGGGCATGGGCTGGTTGTCGCCCTATCACGCTATCCTTGATTGTCACGCCAAGACGGTGACCTTGGCTATGCCAGGTTTACCGCGGCTAGGGTAGAGAGGTACCTTAGACCATGTTCCTAGCAGGGTTGTCTCGTTTCATAAAGCTAAGCGAATGGTTGAGAAGGGATGTGATGCGTATCTGGCCTATGTGAGGGATGTTAGTATTGATGCTCCCATCGTCGAGTCTGTTCTGTTAGTGTGGGACTATTTAGATATATTCCCGCGGATCTTTCGGGCATGCGGCCCGTCAGAGATATTGACTTTGGCATTGATTTGTTACCGGGCACCCATCCCATTTCTATTCCACCTTATCGGATGGCCCCAATGGAGTTGAAAGAATTAAAGGAACAGTTGCAAGAGTTGCTCGTTAAGGGCTTCATTCGGTTCAGGGTGTCACTTTGGGGTGCTCCTGTCTTGTTTGTGAAGAAGAAGGATGGTTCTATGCGAATGTGTATCGACTATCGCCAGTTGAATAAGGTTACAATGAAGAATAGGTATCCAACCACGTATTGATGACCTATTTGATCAGCTTCAGGGTGGCAGGATGTTCTCTAAGATCGACTTGCGTTCAGGCTATCATCAGTTGAAGATTCGGGAGCCAGATATCCCGAAGACTACTTTCAGGACTCGGTATGGCCATTAGGAGTTCCTTGTGATGTCTTTTGGGTTGACCAACGCCCCAGCAGCATTCATGCACTTGATGAACAATGTATTTTAGCCCTATCTTGACTCTTTCATCATTGTGTTTATTGACGACATTTTGGTGTACTTCGGGAGTCGGGAGGATCATGAGCAACACCTAAGGACTGTGCTTCGGACCTTGAGAGAGAGAAGAAGTATATGCAAAATTTTCGAAATGTGAATTATGGCTAGATTCGGCAGCATTTTTGGGTCATCTAGTATTGAGTAAGGGGATCAAGGTAAAACCGAAGAATATTGAAGCAGTGCAGGGTTGGCCTAGACTATCCTCAGCTAGGGAGATCTAGAGTTTTCTTGGCTTTGGGGGGGGGGG
>MCJB01022540.1:47725-113496 GCA_002018475.1 Nicotiana obtusifolia | reverse complement strand
GGGGGGGGGGTATTACAGTCGATTTGTAGAGGGTTTTTCGTTTATTGCAGCATATATGACCAGATTGACTCAGAAGGGTGCTCATTTCAGGTAGACCGATGTTTGTGAGGAGAGATTTCAAAAGCTCAAGACTGCTTTGACTACAGCCCCAGTGTTAGTGTTGCCTACTGGATCGGGGTCCTACACAGTGTATTGTGATGCGTCACGCATTGGTCTCGGCACGGTATTGATGCAGGACGGTAGGGTGATGGCCTATGCGTCTAGACAGTTGAAGGTGCAAGAGAAGAGCAATCCTATCCACAACCTCCAGTTAGCAGCTATTGTTCATGCCTTGAAGATTAGGCGGCACTATTTGTATAGTGTCCCTTGTGAGGTTATCACTGACCACCAGAGTCTACAACATCTGTTTAAACAGAAGGATCTTAACTTGCGGCAGCGGAGATGGTTGGAGATGCTTAAGGATTATGACATCACCATTATCTATCATCCCCGGAAGGCCAATGTGGTGGCTGAATGCTTGAGTCGTAAGGCGGAAAGTTTAGGCCATTTAACATATCTACTAGTAGTAGAGAGACCTTTAGCCTTGGATGTTCATGCCTTGGCCAACCAGTTTGTCAGATTGGATGTTTCCGAGCCGAGCAGAGGTTGGCGTGTGTGGTTTCTCAATCTTCTCTCTATGATCGTATCAGGTAGCGTTAGTATGATGACCCCCATCGGCTAGTCCTTAAGGACACGGTTCAGCATGGTGATGCCAAGGAGGTCACTATTAGAGATGACAGTGTATTATGGATGCAGGGCAGGCTATGTGTGCCTAATGTAGATGGGTTGCGTGAGTTGATTCTCCAAGAGGCTCATAGTTCGAGGTACTCCATTCATCCAGGTGCCGCGAAGATGTATAGGCAGCACCATTGGTGGTGGCAGATGAAGAAGGAAATAGTGGAATATGTGGCTTGGTGCTTAAATTGTTAGCAGGTGAAGTGTGAGCATCAGCGACCGGGTGGATTGCTTCAGAAGTTAGTGATTCCAGAGTGGAAATGGGAGCGGATCACTATGGATTTCGTTGTTGGGCTCCCATGGACTTAGAGGAAGTTCGATGTAGTTTGGGTGATTGTGGATAGATTGACCAAGTCAACTTATTTCACTCTTGTTGTTACTACTTACTCTTCGGAGCAGCTGGCTCAGGTTTACATCCGCGAGATTGTCAGGCTTCATGGTGTATCGGTATCTCTCATCTCTGATTGGGGTACACAGTTTACATCACGGTTCTGAAGAGCCGTACAACGTGAGTTGGGTACTCGTATGGAGTTGAGTACAGCATTTCACCCTCAAACGGACGGATAGTCCGAGCACACTATTCAGATATTTGAGGATATGTCTTGTGCGTGTGTGATTGATTTTGTGGGTGCTTGGGATCAGTTCTTGCCACTTGCGGAGTTTGCCTACAACAACAATTATCAGTCGAGTATTCATATGGCGTTGTATGAGGCTTTGTATAGTTGACGGTGCCGGTCTCCAATGGGTTGGTTCGAGCCGGGCGAGGCTAGGCTATTGGGTATAGACTTGGTTTAGGATGCCTTGGAGAAAGTTAAATTGATTCAGGATCGACTTCGTACAGCCCAGTCTAGGCAGAAGAGTTATGCGGATCGGAAGGTTTGCAATGTTGCATTCATTGTTGGGAAGCCGGTCTTGCTCTTGATTTCGCCCATGAAGGGTGTTATGAGGTTCGGAAAGAAGGGCAAGTTGAGCCTTAGGTATATCGCGCCTTTTGAAATTCTTGAGAGGGTTGGAGAGGTTGCTTGCAGACTTGCATTACCACCTAGTCTCTCTGTAGTACATCCAGTATTCAATGTTTCCACGCTCCGGAAGTATCACAGCTATCCGTCTCATGTGTTAGACTTCAGCTCAGTCCAGTTGGACAAGGATCTATATTATGTTGAGGAACCAGTTGCCATTTAGGATAGGCAGGTTCAGAAGTTGAGGTCAAAGAACATCGCTTCAGTGAAGGTTCAGTGGAGGGGTCATCTGGTCGAGGAGGCGACTTTGGAGACTGAACTTGACATGCACAACAGTTATCCTCATCTTTTCACCACTTCAAGTATGTGTCTATACTTATTCGAAGACGAACCTTTATTTTAAGAGGGGGAGGATGTAACGGCCCGACCGTGTTTTGAGAGTGTTAGCCTCGAACTCCTAATTATTTCTCCTTCTATTTCATGTTGTGTTTACGTAACTTGTCGGGAGGATTTTTTTTTGTTTTCGGAGTCAAATGGGACACATAGTCCCTAAAATGGAAGTTTAAGTCATAGGAATCGATTGTAGCTTGAATTTTGTGAAGACGGCTCCGGAATGGAGTTTCGACGAATCTAATAGCTCCGTAGGGTAATTTTGGTCTTAGGAGCATGTTCGGATGTTGAGTTGGAGGTCCGTAGGTCATTTTAGCGTCAATTGGCAAAAGTTAGAAAGTTGGATGATTTTTGGGAAGATCGACCGGGAGTGGACCTTTTGATATCGGGGTCGGATTCCGATTTCGAAAATTGGAGTAGGTCCATAATGTCAATTTTGAATTGCGTGAAATATTTGAGCTCAATCGAACATGATTTGATAGGTTTCATCGTCAGATGTAGAAGTTTGAAGATTTAAAGTTCATTAGGCTTGAATCGATGTGCAATTCATATTATTGAAATTGTTTGATGTGATTTATAGGCTCGACTAAGTTCGTATGATGTTGTAGGACTGGTTAGTATATTTGATCGAGGTCCCGGGGGCCTCGGTTGAGTTTCGGATGGTTTACGGATCGAAATCGAACTTAGAGCAAAGCTGGGATTTTTCTTCCTTCTTGTGCAATTGCACCTGAGGAACTATTCACGCAGGTGCACTGCCGTAGGTGCGGCGGCGCAGAAGCGGATTTGGGGATTGACTTGGGGATGTGTCGCAGGTGCGTGAGGGTTTCCGCATCTGTGAGCCCGCAGGTGCGAGCGAGGCTCCACAGATGCGGAGTGAAGGAAGGACAGCCAGTGTTGTAGAAGCGAAGAAGCGACCGTAGAAGCGAGGCCGTAGAAGTGGACCTCTTGTCCGCAGAAGCGTTAGAAGCCGCAGAAGTGAGGAGGACTTCGCATCTGCGAGACTGCAGATGCGGTTAAGTTTCTGCAGAAGCGGAAGTGCTGGACAAAAAGTTAAATACAAGGGTTCGCGATTTTGGCTTCATTTCAAACATTTTAAGCTCGGGTTTGGCTATTTCTTGAGAGAATTTCCGAGGGATTTCTTGAGGTAAGTCCCTTGTGCTTATTGTTTATCAATAACCTTGTTTCCCCGTTGATTTCACCTAGATTGTGTGTGTTTAAGGTGGAATTTGGGAGTTTGAGACTAGGAATTTGGAGAGTTAAATTAGGGGATTTGAGTGGCGACCTGGTGTCCGATTTTGGTAATTTGTTATGGCTGAACTCGATATCAAATGGGTTTTCATATTTTGTGACTTTTACCCGATTCTAAGACGCGGGTCTGGTTGACCTTTTAGGGCCATTTTTGATTCTTTGCTAATGTCGTAGATTTATGATTTAAATTAGCTTCTTGTAGTTGTATTCACAATAAGTATTTGCTTTTGGCTACATTTGGGCCATTCGGAGTCGGAAAATTGAGGGAAAGGCATCCTTATCGATTGATTGAGCGAGATTTGAGGTAAGTGACTTGTCTAACCTTGTGTAGGGAAACCCCCTTAGGATTTGGCATTGTTGTAACAATTTGTGATATGTGAGCTGTGTACGCGAGGTGACGAGTGCGTACACGGGCAAATTGTGGAAATTTCGGTTCTTGCTGAGTTGTCTTCCTTTAAATTCCTTAACTGAGTTTCCTAAACATGTGTAGCTGTCATGTTTAGCCTAGTATCACATGTCGACGTGTCTTAACTCTTACTTGAAATTTGTGCAACATGCTTAGTTGAATTACCTGCTTCCTTTGAATTGAATTAAATCTTTAATCATAAGATTTCTTGCTGTAAATTCGTTGTTCCTTCTGTTCGATTATCTGCTGCATTTTTACTGTGGGACTACGAGTCGTTTAATCGGGAGATACCCCCTGTCTTGCATATTTACTTCGGGACTACGAGGCATTTACTCCGGAGATCTCCCTTGTCTTGCATATTTACTTTGGGACTATGAGGTGATACCTTAAGAGATCCCCCTGTCTTGCATATTTACTTTTGGACTACGAGGCAGTACCTCGGGAGATCCCCCTGTTGTGCATATTTACTATTGGGACTACGAGGCAGTACCTCGGGAGATCCCCTTGTTGAGCAGTTACTGTTGGGCTACGAGGAGATACCTCGGAAGTGCCCCTGTTGTTTACCTCTATTTGCTGCGGTGTTATTATCTGAGACTTCTCGTTGTTTTAATTCTCAGTCATTTAAAAATATTATTATATCTTCTGCATTGCTCATCTTTTAAACCAGTAGGGCCCTGACCTGACCTCGTCACTACTCTACCGAGGTTAGGCATGGCATTTACTGGGTATCGTTGTGGTGTACTCATACTACATTTCTGCACATCTTTTTATCCAAATCCAGTTTCTTCCCACCAGACCAGATACCGGTGAGTTGGACCGCACGTGGAGACTTCAAGGTATATCTTCCAGCATCCACAGACCTCGGAGTCTCCCTCTATCCTTATTATGTTGTTTCCCTTATTCTCTTTAGACTTGATGTATAGTGACACTTATTATTTTCCCTTAGAAGCTTGTGACTTATTTCTACCAGATTTTGGGAGTTGTAATTATTTAAATCGTAGTTTCTATTTATATATCATGTGTTGATATTGGAGTTCAGTTTATTATTCAGTTACTTCGTAAATTGTTAGGCTTACTAATCTTAGAGACTAGCTGCCATCACGATATCTTACGGAGGGAAGTTGGGGTCATGACACTTATGTTAGCCCAGGAATATAAACCTTGATGTTTGATGATCATTTACATGTATTATTGAATACCTGCCTTCGGTAAGAGAGTTGTACTATTGGCACGTGAGCTGTCCGTGCGGTTATGAGATATTGTTACTGCTAGCATGTGAGTTGTCTATGCGGACATGAGATATTGTCACTCTCTTAGCACGTGAGTTGCTGAAGATATGAGGTGTTAATGGTATTGGCACGTGAGTTGTCCATCCAGCACGTGAGCTGTGCGTGCGGTTGTGAATTGTAACGTGGGAACAAGATGCCAAGTGATTAGAATTCGTGGTTTGGAACCCGTGATTTGTGATTTTGAGGTGTGGTACCTCGGGAAAACTTTTGTATAAAAATTGTGTCAATGGTTGTTTTATTTGGTTATTACCTATTTTCCCTTACTTGGTTCACCGGACTTTAACTGTATTCTGCTTATTTTACAACGTTATTACCTGCTGCTCCTTGTTGTTAATTGTTGTTCTAGTTCTTAATGCAAGTATTGTAGAATCATTCTTACAATGTTTAGCTTTATATTGTTCCCTGTTAGTTTCATATTCGTACTTGTATAGGTTATTATGTCTAGTAGGTGTCTTGATTGTTCCTCGTCGCTATTCAACCGAGGTTAGTTTTGATACTTACTGGGTGCCATTGTGGTGTACACATGCTATGCTTGCTACACATTTTTGTGCAGATCCAGGTATCTTGGGGCATGTTGATTTTTAGATAGCTGATCGAGTATTGTTGTGGAGACTTCAAGGTTACCTGTCGTCGCGTTCGCATGTCTCGAAGTTACCTTCTAAAGTTTTACTTTGTACAGTTCTTTTCTATTTTGGTCAATTGTATTTAGAGATTTTCTAGTGAACTTAGTAAAACTTATAACTTGTTCTACTGATTTTGGGATGTTGTATATCTTCTTTGGATTTTTGGCTTTATATACAAATTTCAGGTTCATATTTAATAGTCAATTGGTTAAAATTCTGTTATTAATTCAGTAAGTGTTAAGCTTACTGTCACGACCCAATTTCCCTCCGTAAGATGTCGTGATGGCACCTAGTCTCTAAGATTGGGGAACCCTAACACTTACTGAATTAATAGCAAAATTTAACCAACAACTATGAATTTCGAAATGGAAATTTCCACACAAGCCAACAATCCCTAAACCGTAATACAAGTCAAAAGATCTAATGAGTTTGCTAGAAAAATTCCTAAATACAACTGCTTAGGAATAGAAATAAACAGTACATGTACAATATCAAAAGGTGACTTCGAGGCCTACGAACGTGACAACAGGTTTACCTTGAGTCTCCACAGCAAAACCCAACAACCAACTATTGACCAACCAACTCTGAAATACCTGGATCTGCACAAAAATGTGCAGAAAGCGTAGCATGAGTACACCATGGCGGTACCTAGTAAGTATCAAGACTAACTTCGGTAGAGTTAGTGACGAGGGATAGTCAAGACACCTATTGGATTAAACAACCTGAACAAGTATGAATGTGAACTAACGGGGAAACAATGTTAATATAAAGCTAAGCATGGTAAGGAAGACAAAACAATACTCGCAATGAAACACTAGAAACGACAATTAGCAACAAGTATCAAACAGGTAATAATGCTGAAGAGTAAGCTAAACACAGTCTATGTCCGGTGAAACCAAATAAAGGAAAACAAGTAAAAACTCATTAGAACCACCGCTTTTACACCAGATTTATTCAAGAAATTCCACAAGGCACCAAACCTCATAATCACATATCACGGGCCCCAATTCATGAACCCTAATCACTTGGCATCTTGTGCCCACATTACAATTTATAGCCGCACGGACGACTCACGTGCCAAGAGAGTGAGAATATCTAATATCCGCACAGACTACTCACGTGCCAATAATAACAATGGCTCATGACTGCACGGGCAACTCACGTGCCAACAGGATAACTATCACACAAAAGGCAAGTACACGGGAGTACATGTAAATGGATAATAACATCAGGATTCATCTTCTTAAACCGATAAGGATGATTTATTTACGTGTATGCTTGTGCAAGTGTTATACCACAGTTAAAGACAACAAGTAAGAGTAGAAACAATGAATGACACATAAGAAACGATCACCCCAAAGTGTACACGGTATAACTTACACAAGATAGGCATACCGCTACACAAATATCAAAAATAACAATGCCCCCAAGCCATCACAAATCATTCCCCGACATAGCCCATCTTGTCTCGCCACGTGCGTAATAAGAAAGTAAATGCCCGCCTTGTCTCTCCGCACGTGCATAATAATATTCCTACCTTGTTTTGCCACATGCGCAAACTCACATATATAGCCCGCCTTGTCACGCTGCATGTGCAAATATCAATGGTAATAATAGCACGGACAACTCACGTGCGAACACCCAACGATCCTCTCAACAATACCACGTGCGCCAAAACATAACAACGCAATAAAATGACATTCACAACATGTGCCCATATGCCACAACATTTAAAATAGTTTCAATACCACAACGACGCATAGCCCTTGGCCCAACAATACTGGGTACAACATCAACAACAATAATAACACGAGAATAGTGCAAGTAAATCAACTCAAGAACTTCAAAACACAAAGAAACAGACGAAAGCTCACAATGAAAGAGACAACAGAGACTAATGGTTTCAACAAGAATAGCTCAACAATGGGAGAGATAGCATGCAATAATGATTCAACATAAGTACAACTCGACGGTAAGAGATATAGCATGAGTCAATGATTTTAAATAAGGATAAGTCAACAATGAAAGGGATAACAAAACTTCAATTATGGTTGAGCAATTACCGAAAAGATACGAATAAATTCAATTAAGGATAAGCAATTACGGAAAAGATAATAATGACTTCAATTAAGGATAAGTAATCACGCAGATAAGTAATCACGCAAAGGATAATAATAACTTCAATTAAGGTTAAGCGATTACGGGAGAAATAATAATAACTTAAAATTAAGGTTAAGCAATTACGTAAGAAATAATAACAACTTCAATTAAGGTTAAGCAATTACGAGAAAGACAACAAAGCAAATAAAGAAGCAACAACTTCCATTAAGGCACATAAGAGTTTAATTGGCAACAAGGGTAAAACATGAATCAATTGATTCCAATAAGACACATAAGGGTGAATTTAGTAAATGGAGGATTTAACATGCTAAAGCAACTTGACATCTAATGAACATAAGAACTTAAGATACCCAAAACGGTCAAATTTCAACAAATAAGCTCGAGTACGTACTCGTCACCTCGCATACATGGCCTTCACATGATACAATTAACGCAAATGACTCAAATCCTAAGGGGTAGTTCCTCCACACAAAGTTAGGCAAGATAAGAAGCTATAACGATACTCTACAATGACCTTCTCGAGTGAAACAACCTCCGGACGGCTCAAATCTAGCCAAAATAACTTCAAATCATAAATAAAACTCATAGGAAACAATTTCGGATAATAAAGCTTCGATCTTTAATTAAAACAAAAAGTCAACCCAAACGTCAACCCCCGGGACCGCACCTTAGAACCCGATAAAATTCACAAAATCAGGACACCCATTCCGATACGAGCTCAACCGACACCAAAATTATCAATTTCCGACATAGAATCGCCCTTCAAATCCTCATTTTACATTTTAAAAGATTTTCACAGAATTTCCCATTTTCATCCATTTAATTTACTAATTTAATGATGAAATAATTATGGAATCATGAAATATAATCAATTTCGATAAAGAACACTTACCCCAAGGAATTTCTTGAATAACCTACAAAACATCGCTCAAATCCGAGGCCTCTAGCTCAAAAGATGAAAAATGGAACAAAACCCTCGATTTGGGAATTAATATCTGCTGCCCAAGTATTTGCACATCGCGATCGCGGAAATAAACAAGCGATCACGAAGAAGAAACAATGACTGCCCCAGAAATGCACTACGCGACCGCAAAAGAATGCATGCTATCGCGTAGAAGAAATGACATTGCCCACAAAAAGCTCAACGCGAACGCGAAAGGACGGAGTGCGAACGCGATGCAACAAAATTCACACGTTCGCGATCACGAACCATACCATGCGAATGCAAAGAGGGAAATAGGATCAGTCGTCAAACAGCCTTCACGATCGTGGCTGCACCTACACGATC
This sequence comes from Nicotiana obtusifolia, assembly GCA_002018475.1. Taxonomy (NCBI): domain Eukaryota; kingdom Viridiplantae; phylum Streptophyta; class Magnoliopsida; order Solanales; family Solanaceae; genus Nicotiana; species Nicotiana obtusifolia. The sequence goes on along the minus strand of MCJB01022540.1, from coordinate 104,398 downwards.
GCATAGAAGGACATCAGACACCAGCAATAGCTTTCCAAAATAGGAGTAAATGGCCTGTAGCCCATCTGAAACACACCTGAGGTCCTCGGGACCCCGTCACAGCATACCAAGAAGTTCCATAGCATAATGCAGACCCACTCAAGGCCACTAGTCACATCAAACAACGTCGAAACTATGGATCGCACCTCGAATCCGAACTTATGAATTTTCAAATCTTCCAACTTCCAAAACTTCTGCCGAAACATATCAAATCAACACAAAATGACGTCAAATTTTGCATCCAAGTCTCAAATGACATAACAGAGCTAATTTAAATCTTAGAATCGCAATTCGAGCCCAATATTAATAAAGTCATCTCCCGGTCAAACCTCTCAACCTTCCAAAACTTTAACTTTTCAATATTTGCCAAAATACTTCAAATTATCCAACGGACATCCAAATCTAAATTCGGGAGCATGCCTAAGTCCAAAATCACCATACGAAGCTATTGAGATCATCAAAACGAGATTACAGAGTTGTCTACACAATAGTCAAACTCCGATAAACTCTTATCGCTTATGTTCCTAAAACAAGAATTGTTCTTCCAAATCAATTTTGAATCATCTGAAATCCGAACTCGACCAAGCACGCACGTCATAACATATAATACGAAGCTGATCGAGACCTTAAGCCATCGAATGGGATGCTAAATCACAACATGACCTGTCAGGTCGTTACATTCTCTCCCTCTTAAACAAACGTTCATCCTCGAATGTGCCAAGAACCATTTCGAAGTCCCCAAATCACTGAATGAACTTACCATACATATACTTGCGGGTGATCTCATATCACCCCAATCCATAGGCCCGACGACACTATCCCGACTGAAATTTATTCCTTCTACCAATACCTATAAGCCTTAGAACCAAATTTCTCACCATCCGATCATTTCCAAAAGACCCGATTCCTACATCAACACATGGTATCAGCCTCAACCAGCTGCAACAACTCATGCCTACACCCTTTAGGTACAACCGCACGATATAACACATCACACATATGCCCATAAAACCATCTCTGATCACAATAGCTGCCTAAATCAAATCCAGCACCAACAATTAACTCATATCTGCTAGAACCATATTTCAAACCTTCACAACACTGACAACAATGCAAGAAACATTAAGACCTCATAACTATTCACTCGAATCAACAAGTCATATCTAACGCCACCTGGGCAAACACCTCTCAAGCTAAAACCCAATAAGTACAACATGAATATGACTGAATATACAAGGAAAAACATGAAATAACTATCAAACAAGCCCAAGAAGCACAACTCCCTGTCAGCAACATACTATGAATTAATTCCATAAGGGAGAATCAAGTATATGAGAAAATCACAAGGATATCATCCTAATATAAATCCACTGCGGCCCGCAGCCCGGTTCAAACATATCAAATCACATGTAGGCGCGAGGATCCTATCCTCAACTCTGAATCACATGTAGAATACACATTATACCAATCGGAGCCTCCCACTAATTCAATTTCTGCTAACAAAGTCACCACTCATCTTGAACTCGCACACTGATAGAGCATCTAAATCACAAATCAAAACCAACCACCCAGAAATCACATCAAATTCTATCGTAATGGATAACAGAAAGTCACTCCCATCCTCATAGCTCTCAATAGCGAACAAAATCATGAAACTCACCCATATGTGAAGCAAGATAAGAGGACTCAGCTAGATAAGCAGAACCAAATAAAAATAAGAATGATTCCCCTCTATCACAATCGAAACCATACCTGTAACAACATCATCAGGTGCAGCAGCCTCAGCCCCACCATAGAAAGCATATTAATGGGCCGGGCCTCCACCTCTTGGGCGCCTCTACCCGCCTGAATGCTTCGCTGCAATACATCTGTCCGAAGTGTGGGACAATCTCTCACTATGTGGCTAGTATCTCCACACTCAAAATAACCCCTCCACTGGCGTGGCTGCAGAAGTTACCTGATACGGGCATTATGTGACCCATGGATATCTGAAGCACCGCATGAAGCCTGAATTGCAAAGTGAGCTGGCTGACCCACAAAACCTCTACCATGGCGTACCCTGCCTCTAAAATAGGGACCAGTAGATCCTCTCGATCCAAGAAGCCTCTTAGCCTCCCTGTCCTCTCTCTCCTGATCCCTCATGCTTTCTAATCGGCGAGCAATCTCTACCACCTGCTGCAATAGAACATCCGTCTCCAACTCCCGAGCAATGTAGAATCGGATATCTTGACTGAGCCCATCAATAAACCAACAGACTCGTTCTCTAACTGTAGAAACCAAAATAGGTGTATGTCTGGACAAATCATTGAATCTAACGGCATACTCTGACACTAACATAGTGCACTGGCAACAGCTGCTCAAACTACGCTCGCCATGCATCCCAGAGGGTCTGGGGAAAAAACTCTCTCAAGAACTTCTTTGATAACCGAGTCCATAAAAGTGAAGATGCATCGGCCAAACTACCCAACTCATACACTCGCCACCACTGATATGCCACTCCCTTAAGCTGGAACGCAGTAAAAACAACCCCACTCATCTCCACAATACACATAACGTAGAGAATAAGGTGGCACTCCTCGAGGAAACCATGTACATCCTTTGAAGACAAACCACTGAAAGTAGGAGGGTGATACTTCTTGAACCTCGAGAATCTAAGTTGTTCCTCCTCAGATGTTGTTTCCCTAACCACGAGCTAAACTGGAACAACAGGTTATGTCGGTATGACACCTAGAACCTGACCAACATGGACTTGCTCTGGACTACAGGCGGCGGGAGTGTGAGCTCCTCCCCCGGTTTGTGAAGTAGTTGGTGCAACCGGAATTAACCCTGCCTGAGCCAATGTACCAAACATTCTCAGGGATTGTGCTAAGGTCTCCTAAAGTCCCAGTGGTATGGGTCATATTAGGAGGTACTATCCTAGACTTCATAGTAGTATGTCGTAGCAGAGTACTCGTGCCATGATTTTGGAATCGTTGCTCCATCGCCTCATCTAGCTAGAGGCAGGGTTGAGGTAGCCCGGGGTGGTGGTCAGGCTATAAGAGGTGGAGGCCATCCAGGAAAAGGCCGTCCAAGAGGTGGAGGTCAAATTGGTGGGGCTTAGCTCCATTTCTATGCATTCCTAGCTAGACCTAAGGCGGAGTTGTCTGATGCGGTCATCACATGTATTATTTCAGTTTTCCATAGAGATGCATCTGTTTTATTGATCCGGGTTCCATTTATTCGTGTGTTTTCATCCTATGTAGCATCATATTTGTATATGTCTTGTGATTTTTTGAGTACCCTCATTTGTGTGTCTATGCCTTTTGGGCATTCTGTTGTGGTAGACCTTGTCTATTTTTCGTGTTTGGTCTCTATCTGGTTTATGAGACTAGGGTAGATCTATGATTACTCAATATGGTGGACTTTGATGTAATTTTGGGCATGGATTGGTTGTCACCATATCACACTATTCTGGATTGACACGCTATGACTATGATGTTGGCTATGCCGGGGTCACCGAGGTTAGAGTGGAGAGGTTCATTGAGTCATATTCCTAGTAGGGTACTGTATTTTCTTAAGGCGCAATGGATGGTTGAGAAGGGGTGCTTGGCATACTTAGCTTTATGAGGGATGTCAGTGTTGATACTCCTACCATTGAGTCAGCTATGGTAGTGAGAGCATTTGGAGAGGTGTTCCTAGCAGACCTACCGAGCATGCTGCCCGATAAGGATATTGATTTTGGTATTGACCTGGTGCTGGGCACTCAACCCACATCTTTTCTACCATATTGCATGGCACCAGCGGAGTTAAAGGAATTAAAGGAACAACTTCAGAAGTTGCTTGATAAGGGTTGCATCAGACCGTGCATTTCGTCTTGGGGGTGCTCCAGTTCTATTTGTAAAGAAGAAAGATGGCTCTATAAGGATGTGTATTAACTACGTGTAGCTGAACAAGGTTACTATCAAGAACAAGTACCCACTATCGCGTATTGATGATTTGTTTAATCAACTTCAGGGTGCTAGGGTATTCTTGAAGATTGATATGATATAGGGATACCATCAGTTGAAGATTTGGGGTTCAGATATTCGGAAGATGGATTTCAGGACCCGCTATGGCCACTATGAGTGTTTGGTGATGTCTTTTGGGCTGACCAATGCTCCAGTAGCCCTTATGCACTTGATGAACAACATGTTTCAGGCGTATCTTGATTTCTTTGTCATCATATTCATTGATGACATATTGGTGTATTCTCGCATCCGGCAGAATCATGAGCAACACTTTAGGATCGTGCTCCAAACTTTGAGGGAGAAGAGGCTATATGCTAAATTTTCCAAGTGCGAGTTCTTGCTTGATTCGGTGCCATTCTAGGGCCACGTGGTGTCTAGTGAGGGGATTAAGGTAGATCTAAAGAAGACTAAGTAGTCAAGATTCAGCCCAAGACTTCTATCGCTATTGAGATTCGTAGTTTCCTTCTGTTGGCTGGCTATTATCGTTGTTTCGTGGAGGGTTTTTCATCTATCGTAGCTCTTTTGACTAGATTTGTAACGACTTGGCCGGTCATTTCGAGAATTAGCATCATATTCGGTGTTGAGCAGCTTCATATTATGTATTATGACTTGCCTGTGTGGTCGAGTTTGGATTCCGGTTGTTCAGGATTGATTTGGATGAAAGATTCTTGCTTTAGAAGCTTAAGCGGTAAGAGTTGACACCGGAGTTTGACTTTTGTGTAGGCGACTCCAAAATGGTAATTATCCCAATAGTTTTGTATGGTGATTTTGGACTCAGGTATATGTACGGATATGGATTTGGAGATCCATAGGTTAATTGGGAAGTTGAAGGTTTGGAAGGTTGAGAGGTTTGACCCGGAGTTGACCTTGTGGATATCGGGCTCGGATTGCAATTCCGAGAGTTGGAATAGCTCTGTTATGTCACTTAGGACTTGCATGCACAATTTGATATCGTTCCGGGTTGAATTGATATGATTCACCGCAAGTTGTAGAAGTTGAAAGTTTGTAAGTTCATTAAGTTCGATTTGAGGTGCAATTCGTAGTTTTAATGTTGTTTGATGTGATTTGCGGCCTCGATCAGGTCCACGTTATATTATGGAACTTGTTGATATGTTCAGATGGGGTTTTGGGAACCCCGGGTGTGTTTCGGATGGGCCACAGACCTTTTTCTCATGTTTTGAAATGCCGGTTCTGTTATCTGGTTTTTCTTGATTGCATACACGTCAATGCCATCACGTTGGCGTAGTGTAATTGGAGGCAGGACGTAATTTTTCTTCACGTTCGCGAATAGGAGATCGCGTTCACGAAGGTTGGAAGACTTTTGACTTCGCGTTCGCATACAGTGGTCCGCGATCGCGCAGAGGTAAGGCGGGAAGGGCATGAAACATCATTTCTCTTAGCATTCGCGAGTACACAGACGCGTTCATGTAGTGTATGAAGATCTATGTCACCGCGTTCACGACCTCTATTTCGCGTTCTTGAAGCACGTTTTGGCAGCTGAAGGTTTTGCTCTTTGCGATTGCGATGGATGTTCCATGATCACGATGTATAATTCACTGGGCAGAATATAAAGAACTTTATTTTGAGGGTTTAGCTATTTTTATCATATCTTGAGTTGTAGACCTCGGATTTGAGCGATTTTTGAGGGGTTTGATTAGGGTAAGTGTTCTTTACTCGAATTTGATTTTATCTCATGATTTTATCTTAGTTTTTATCATTAAATTAGTGGCTTGAGTTGGGAAAAATGAGAATTTTGTGAAAACTTTAAAAAATAAAAAATGATGATTTGAAAGATGAATTGATGTTGGAATTGGATAAATTTGGTATGGATAGGCTCATATCGGAATGGGTGTTTGGATTTTATTAATTTTATCGAGTTCCGAGGTGCAGGCCAAGGTTGACTTTTTGGATTCACTTTTAGTTCTCATTTAAGATCGAAGCTTTACTATCCCCAATTGTTTCATATGGTTCTTATTTATGATATTAAGTTATTTTGGATAGATTTGAGCGATCCGTAGGTTGTTTCATATGAGAAGGTCATTTTTTAGTATCGGTATAGCTTCTTTGAGGTAAGTAACTTGCCTAATTTTGTGTGGGGGAACTACCCCTTTGGACTTGAGTCATTTGTGCTATTTGTGTCATGTGAAAGCCGTGTACGCGAGGTGAATAGTACGTACTCGGCTTATATGTGGAAATTGACCGGTCTAGATTCTTAGGCATCTTTTATGCACTTATCTGGAATTGTTAGCACATGTTATATATTTTATTCGTCATGTCTACTATCACATGCATTATTTGAAGTCGACGTTACATGTCACATTCTTTACTTGTCGAGTTTGCTCTTATATGCTTTATTGGGAGTTGCTATCACCTTGTGTCATTATGTGATTTCTTTTATTGTGGAGCTACTCTTAGTTGAATTGTCTTCACATGATATCCTTTGTTGCCGGGTTGCTCTCATGTATTTTGACGTAGTACTAGTTCGTGCCATCTCTTTCATTGATAGCCTAATTCATACACTAGAGTCTGAAGTTTTCCATTCCATGGAAGTACTATCATTATCGATGTTATCCTTAAACAATTATTTGGAATTGAAGTTATCGAGAGTCATTAATCTATTCTAATTGAACTTGTGTTTAGGGTGTTGTTCCTTGTTGAGTTACTTTTCCGTTCATTTTGTTGTTATTAAGATTCTATATATCTTGTGTTGAGCTGTAGGCTATTTGTTGTTGAAATATTGATATTGTTGAAATCTTTGGCAAGGTTGTGGTCTACGGGCACTTGTGATATGAGTTGATATGTTGTGTTTTTGTGATGATAGAACATGTGATTTGTTGTGTGGTTTGCCTGTTGTTATACGGAGTAAAATGAGGGCATTTCACCGTTGTTGTTATGCGGAGTATAAAGGTGGCATTTCACCATTGTTTTTTCATTGTTGTTTAATGTACGGAGTAATATGGGTGGCTATTGTGTTATTGTCCGGGCGGAGTGATAAGGGTGGCTATTATATGGAGTGATACGGGTGGCTATAGGAGAGATAAGGGTAGCTAATGATAATGTCAGGGCGGAGTGATACAGGTGGCTGTAGGAGACATAAGGGTGGCTAATGATAATGTTAGGGTGGAGTGATACAGTGGCTATCAGAGAGATAAGGGTGACAATATCAGGGATGATGTGTGATGGAGGAGACATTGTGTTGGTGATTTTCATGTGATGGTGTGCTTTTCCTTGTGTTTGTCATACACTTCGCATGACTTGATTTTTTGTTTCGATGAGCTATTCGATGTCTTTGATATTACTTGTTGACTTGCGCTGCAGTAGTACACCTGCAAAAGCATATACCGTAGCATGCCACTTATACTTGCTCAGGAGTATGAAACTTGACATTTATTGATCATGCCCATGTGTTCTTGTATTATGTGTTTCCATGTTGATATTGAGCTTATGACCATACCAGGCAGATTGTGATTGTGAGCCTGTGATCAAACCAGGTGGATTGTGATTGTGAGCCTATGATCATGCCGGACAGATTGTTAATGTGAGCCTTAGATCATGCCTAGCAGATTGAGATTTTGGCACGTGATTGTCCGTGCGGCTGTGATACGAGATGTGGGCACGAGGAGTTGTTAGTATATGATAGTGGGTTGAGACCCGTGACTTGTGACTATGAGATGAAGTACCACAGGCTGTTTTCATTGTGAAACTTGCGTTAGAACGACTTGATTAATTGATTGTCCTTTGTGTTTCCTTTATTTGGTTTTAGTGACACTTCATAGTGTTCTTATTGCTTTACTATTTCTAACACTTGTTGGTTCTTGTTGCCATTTACTGATTTTTGTTTTCCGTTATTAGTTTTATACTTCTATAATGCACGGATTATTTTTTCTTGTAAGTGTCTTAACTTGTACCTCGTCACTACTCCACTGAGGTTAGTCTTGATACTTATTGGGTATCGACCGTGGTGTACTCATACTCTACTTTTGCATATTTTTGTGTAGATCCGGGTACTCCAAAGTCAGTTAATTGTTAGATAGTGGATCAAATATTGCTATGGAGACTTCAAGGTATAACTGCTGTCGTGTTCGCAAGACTCGTAGTCACCTTGCGAAGTCATTTTTGTACAATTTCTTTCTATTTCGGAATAGTTGTACATAGAGATTTTTTAGTGAAGTCAGTAGAGCTTATAACTTGTACTACCGATTTTGGGATTGTTGGCTTATATAGAATTTTTTTTTTCATATTTAGTAGTTGTTAGTTGAATTTTGTCATTTATTTCAGTAAGCATTAGGCTTACCTATTCTAAAGACTAGGTGCCATCTCGACATCGAACGGAGGGAAACTAAGATCGTGACAAGATTGACCCAGAATGGTGCCCTCTTCAGATAGTCCGATGAGTGTGAGGTGATATTTCATAAGCTCAAGACTGCATTGATACTTCCTCACTGCTAGTGTTTCCTACAATTTTGGGATCTTACGTATGCATTGTGATGCGTCGCATATTGGGTTTGGCATGATGTTGATATAAGACGGTAGGGTGATTACCTTAGTATCTTGTAAGTTGAAGGTTCATGGAAAGAATTACCCTGTGCATGATATAGAGTTGGCAGCCATTATTCACGCGCTAAAGATTTGGAGGCACTATATATACCGCATTCTATGTGAGGTCTATACCGACCATCAAAGTCTCCAACACCTGTTCAAGCAAATGGACCTTAATTTGCGGCAACAAAGATGATTAGAGTTGCTGAAAGACTATGATATCACCATACTATATCATACGGGGAATGCCAATATAGTGGCCGATGCATTGAGTAGGAAGGCCGAGAGCATGGATAGTTTGGCATATTTACCGATAGTGGAGAGGCCACTAGCCATGGATGTTCAGGCTTTGGCCAATCGGTTCGTGAGGTTGGATATTTTGGAGACTAGCTGGGTACTTGCTTGTGTTGTGGCACAGTCATCATTGTTAGAGTGTATCAAAGCTCGCCAGTTTGACGATCCTCACTTGTTGGTGTTAAAGGACATGGTGCAACCGGGTGGTTCCAAAGATGTTGTGATTGGAGATGACGACGTTATGCGGCTTCAGGGCCGGATTTGTGTTCCAAATATTGATGGGTTAAGAGAGCTGATCCTTGAAGAGGCTCATAGTTCGCTCTATTCCATTCACTCAAGTGTCACGAAGATGTACTGTGACTTGAAATAACACTATTGGTGGCGGAGAATGAACGAAGATATTGTCAGTCATGTCTCTCAGTGTTTGAACTGTCATTAGGTGAAGTACGAACATAAGAAATCGGTGGGTTGACTTAGAGATCGTAGATACCAGAGTGAAAGTGGGAGTGCATCACTATGGATTTTATGGTAGGCTTACCACGGACCTTGAGGAAATATGCATAGTCTGGGTCATTGTGGACCGGTTGACTAAGTCCGCACACTTCATTCTGGTGATGACTTCCTATTCTTCAGAGCTGTTGGCTCAGATTTTCATTCTCAAGCCCATTTCCATCATTTCTGACTGAGGCACGCAGTTCATATTGCAATTTTGGAGAGTCGTGCAGTATGAGCTAGGCACGCAGGTCAAGCTGGGTATCGCGTTTCATCCTCAGATGGAGGAAAATTCCGAGCGCACTATTCATATTTAGGTGGATATGTTGCAGGCATGCTCTAAGGATTTGGGCGGTTAGTGGGACAATTTTTTCCCTCTAGCGGAATTCTCCTACAACAACAACTATCAGTCGAGCATCCAGATGGCTCCGTACGTGGCCTTATATGGGAGGTGATATCGTTCATCGGTTGGTTGGTTGGAGCCCGATGAGGCTAGATTATTGGGCACTGATTTGGTTCATGATGCTTTGGAAAAGGTAAAGGTGATTCAGGAGCAACTTCGTATAGCTCAGTCCAAGGGAGTTAAGCGGATCGGAAGGTTCGAGATGTGGCTTACATGGTGGGTGAGAAGATTCTCCTTCAGGTGTCGCCTATGTAGAGTATGATGCGGTTTCGGAAGAAGGGCAAGTTGAGCCCGACGTTTATTGGCCCGTTCGAGACCATGGAGAGAGTTTGGGGGGTTGCTTATAGGCTTGCATCTCCTCCTAGCCTAGTAGGGGTACATTCGATATTTCATGTTTACATTTTTTGGAAGTACCATGTGGACAAGTCACATGTTTTAGACTTCAACATGAAGCAGCTTGATAAGAATTTGACCTATGTGGAAGAGCCGGTAACTATTCTAGACCGACAGGTTCGTAAGTTGAGATCTAAGAGTTTTTCTTCTGTGAAAGTGCATTGGAGAGGTCAGCCAATTGAGGATGCTACGTGGGAGTTCGAGTTCGATATGCGGAGTATATACCCCCACCTTTTTCCCAGTGCAGGTATACTTTTATGTCTGTTTGAGGATAATATTGCTTTTAAAGGTGGAAAATGTGATGACCCGATAGACCATTTCGAGTACTAGCCTTAATTTTTGTGTTCCGAGACCTCTCTTAGCTTCATTTGATGTTATATGACTTGTGTGCATGGTTCGTGTCATTTTCAGAAAGCTTTTATGTGAAATTTTATGTGATTTTTGAGTTAAAATGAGGTTAGAGTTGACCACGGTCAACATTTTTGGTAAACGACCTCAGATTGGTATTTTGACAATTTTGATAGGTTAATATGTTGCTTTTGGACTTGCACGTGTGCTTGGTTGGGGTTCCGGGTGACCCAAGCGCTTTCGGCGCGTTATGTGAAAGATTGTGAAAGTTGAGTTTTAAGTTGAAATCCTTGAGTTTTGATGATTGATTATTGTTATTGGATGATATTTTGATTATTTGAGGCAGCAAGCGAGTTTGCATGATGTTATTATACTTGTGTATATATTCGGTTTGGAGCCTGAGGGGCTCGGATGAGTTTCAGATGCATTGCAGACTGATGTTTGAACTGCTGATGCTTTGTCTGGTGCTTCAGATCTGCATGTCTCGCAATTACGATAACCTGTTCGCAATTGCAAGCTCTGCTTTTGCGAACTTAGACTCACAAATGCGATAGCTGGGGAGGGAGTGTTGGCTTTGCAATTACGAAGATGGCATCGCAATGCAATCATGTGGGCTCCGCTTTACGGTTAATGTGTCGCAAATGCAATTGGAGCGCAGCCGGGAAACCTTCGCAAAAGCGAAGGTAGAATCGCAAATGCGAATGGGGGGAGGTTCGCAAATGTTAATTTTGTGTTGCTTTTGCAATCAGTGGTTCACTGTTGGGATGGTTGCAATTGCGTAGCTGGGTAAAAGATGAAAAGTAGGGACTTAGCTCATTTTACACCATTTTTCAACCCTAAACACTCTAGAGGCAATTTTTAAAGAGCATTTTTCCCCATATTTATTGTTTAGCAAATTTATCTAATTTTCAATCAATTTAACTACTATTCCATGAATTTTAACATCAAATTCATGAATTTCAAAGTAGAAATTAAGGATTTTGGGTAAACTTTAGGAAATTGGTAAAATTGATATTTAGACCTCGAGTTGAGGTCGGATTGTAAAACAAATCACGTATCTGGGCTCGGGAGAAATGGGTAATCAGAATTTTATTCGAATCTCAAATTTTGACCAAGCACGCTAGGGTTGACTTTTGTTAACTTTTTCAAAAAATGATCAAAATTAACCATTTTTCATTTGTGGGTAGTCCTAATTCTTGTTTTGAATTGTTTGGACGATAATTGGCAAGGTTCGGTTGGTTTGGAGGCTTGCTCGAAAGGCAAAACCGTGATTGATTGTTAATTTGGTTGCGGAAAGAGGTAAGTGTCGTGGTTAACCTTGACTTAAGGGAATTAGACTTGATTGGTCTATTTGCTACTTGATTTTATGTGTGGGGATGGCGTATATACAAGGTCACGAGTAGACATGTGTTGTCATGGATTAAGCATTTTTAATTGTGTATTTAACTACATCATGCCTTCTTTTACTCCGTGCTACTATTCATATCATGCCTTCATTGTTACTCGCCCTTATTGTTAAATACATGTCCTCCTTGTTGCATGACCTCTTTTTCTACATGTTTCGTGCACCCATATTTTTACTTGTTGTCCATTTTTTCCTGTTCTATGCGTTTAATTGTCTATTTGCCTTTACTTGCTTATATTTTGATCCGGTTTGTTATAATGGTTTCCCTTAGAGTATTTTTGTTTTGGTTCCTCTCTCTTATGTTGAGAGGTACACAATAGTTGTTTGTAGTATTGATATTGTTGTTTGGGATCAGGTTGCACGCCGCAACGGATATTGATATTGTTGTTTGGGATCAGGTTGCATGCCACAACAAATATTGATATTGTTGTTCGGGATAGGGTTGTACGTCGCAACAGATATTGATGTTGTTGTTTGGGATTGGGTTGCATGCCGCAATGGTTCATTTGGCATCGGGTTGCGCACTGCAACGGAGAAGATACATTATGACTATTCTTGATTGTTGGTTTAGTATCCGTGTTGTATTGTCAATTTGAGCATAGATGGTATTCAGGGGCCATTTGTTATGTACTTTCTGTTTCGGTTTTCATGTTGTTCTAGTTTCACTATTATGTTATTACTGTCACTTATACTCGTATAGATTTATAATGAGTGCCTTGTTATAGCCTCGTCACTACTTCGTCGAGGTTAGGCTCGGAACTTACGGAGTACATGAGGTTGGTTGTACTCATACTACACTTATGCACTTCTTGTGTAGATTTTGGTGTCGGTCCCAGTGGCATTTAGTGGAGGGTTGCTCGAACATCCTTACTTGGAGACTTGAGGTAGAGCTGCTCGACGTTCGAAAACCCTAAAGTCTCCTTCTTATCTTTTGAATTATTTATTTCATTCAAATAGTTGTATTTTCATTTCAAGAAATTTTGTCGTATTTTTAGAAGCCCGTGTACTTTTGAAACCTGCTTCCGGAATTAGACTAGACAACGTATTTGGAGTTTGTTATATATTTTGAAGTTTTACAGCTTTACCTTCTCCTTAAACTATTTTTAAAATTTCTAAATGAATATTTTTGTAACTAATGTTGGCTTGCCTAGCAAGTGGACATTAGGCACCATCACGGCCTTGTGATTGGAATTTCGGGTTGTGACAAGTAGTCAGGTTGTGTAGATTGCTTTAGAAACTTTCACTTAAAGGTCCAAAAGAAGATTCAGACTTTCGAATGAGAACAAGGCCCGGTGATTTTCTCTACGCTATTTTTTTGCCACTATTTAAGTTTTGACGCTACTAAAATAAATTTTACAAAAATGGATTTACCATGGATGGACAAACTTGCTTTGCCTACAGAAGTCCTAATGGGTTATTAGGACGTTAGTACGAATTGTGTCATAACTTTAGAATAAAATGTTCATAAGTCCCGGTGAATTGCCATAAGTTCTAATGTATGGGCAAACTTGCCTTTCATGTAGATGTCTTGATGGATCGTCAGGATATTATGGCAAATTGTCGCATAACTTCGGATCTAATTGATCATGAATCCTGGTAAATTGCCAGAAGTTCTAATAGATGGAAAAACTTGTCTTGTTGGAGTTCCACCTGTGGCCCATCTATCACAGGTGCAAAAACACCAGAATAAGTCTGCCAAAAAGGATGAAAATGATATGAAACTCATCTAAAAGACACCGAGACCCCTGGGACTCCGTCCAAACACACCAACAAGTCCCAAAATATAAAATGAACCTACTCGAGGTCTCAAATCACACAAAATAATATCAAGACCACGAATCACAGCTCAATTCAAGCCTAAGGGATTAAGGATCTTACAACTTCTAAAACTCATGTCGAACTGCATCAAATCAACACAGAATGACCTCAAATTTTGCATACATGTTCCAATTGACATAGAAAACCTATTCCAACTCTTAGAACAACAATCCAAACCAAATACAATAAAGTCAACTCCTGGTCAAACCTATCAATTAACCTTCCAAACCTTCAAGTTTCTAAATGTTTCTAAATAGAACTAAACCAACCTACGAGACTTCAAATCCAAATTCAGACGTATGCCTAAGTTAAAAATTACCATACGAACCTATTGGAATCATCAAAATACCATTCCGAGGTTGTCTACACAAAAATCAAACTCCGCTCAACTTTCACAACTTAAGCGTCCAACCTTAGAACTAAATGTCCCAATTCAATCCAAAACATCCACAAAACCAAACCAACTGCCCCCCCCTCCCCCCGCGTGTCACATAATCATAAATGCACATATATAAAGAATCAAATGGGGGAAAGGGAGCTAAAATACTCAAAATGACCGGCTGGATCGTTACATTCTCCCCCTCTTAAATAAGCGTTATCCTCGAACGAGTCTAGAGTCATACCTAGGGTATCAAAAAGGTGAGGATATCTGCTCCGCCCATCCTGCTCAGCTTCCCAAGTAGCCTCCTCGACCAACTGACCTCTCCAATGAACATTCACAGATACTATATTCTTCGACCTTAACTTTCAAACCCTTCTGGTCCAAAATAGCCACCGCCTCCATATCACAAGTCAAATTCTCGTCGAACTACAATCTGGAGCATGGAAACATGAAACTCCGGGTGAACCCCTGATAAACTAGGTGGCAAAGCAAGTCTGTAGGCCACCTATCCATCTCTCTATAGCACCTCAAACGGACTATTATACCGAGGGCTCAACTTGTCCGTCTTCCTGAACCTCATCACACCCTTCATGGGTGAAACTATGAGCAGAACATTTTAACCCACCATATATGCCACATCACTAGCCTTCTTTTTAGCATAACTCTTCTGCCTGGACTGTGTTGTACGAAGGTGCTCCTGAACCAACTTTACCTTCTCTAAAGCATGACAGACCAAATTGTGCCCAACAACCTAGCCTCTCTAGGCTCAAGCTGACCATCCGGAGAGCGAAATTGCCTCCCATATAAGGCCACAAATGGAGCCATATCGAAACTTAACTGATAGTTGTTGTTGTAGGAGAACAATGCTAATGGAAAAAAATTATCCCACTAAACCCTAAAATAAATGACACATGCTCGTAACATGTCCTCCAAGATCTGAATTGTGCGCTCGGACTGCTCGTTCGTCTAGGGATAAAATGCTGTACTCAGCTCGACCTGAGTGCCCAACTCACGCTGTAATGCTCTCCAAAAATACAATGTAAACTATGTGCTTCGATCCGAGATAATAGACACGGGCACACCATTAAGACAAAAAAACTCTCAAAGATAAATTCGAGCTAGCTGCTATGAAGAGTAGATAATCATGACTAGAATAAAGTGTGGAGACTTGGTCAATCTGTCCACAATGACCCACATCACATCAAATCTCCTAAAGGTCTGTGGGAGTCCAACTACAAAATCTATGGTGATATGGTCCCACTTCCACTCCGAAATATCTAGCATTTGAAACAAACCACTCGGTCTCTGATGCTCATCTGCTGACAGTTCAAACATCGAACAACATACTCCACAATATTGTTTTTTATCCTTCTCCGCTAGTAGTGCTGCTTTAAATCATGGTACATATTCATGGTGCCCAGATGAATTGAATACCGCGAACTGTGGGCCTCCTCGAGAATCAGCTCCCGCAATCCATCAACATTAGGCACACAAATCCCGCCCTAAAGCCTTAATACCCCATCATCACTAATTAGTAACCTGCTTAGCATCACCGTGCTGCACCATGTCCCTTAGGACAAGCAAGTAGGGATCATCATACTGGATATAAACCAAGTATGACCGTGATACAAAACAAGCAAGAAACCTGCTAGGCTCCAAAATATCCAACCTCACGAACCTGTTGGCTAAAGCCTGCACATCCAAAGCTAACAGTCTCTTCCTAACTAGAATAAAAACAAGACTACCCATGTTCTCAGCCTTCCTACTTAAAACATCAGCCACCATATTGACCTTCCTAGAATGATAAAGAATGGTGATATCATTGTCCTTTAGTAGCCTGTCCTAGCGATCTCCACAACCCAAGTAAAAAAAAATATCATCCTCGTTCTCTCTAGCCATTTGTAGCCTGATACCATATGTAAGACCGTGTGTAAACATCCGCACTCTCTTCCTCTTAGTAGGGATTAGGATGGATGAATTGCGGGATAAATCCACAAATCTGGTCTCATACTGAGTAACGGTAATGCTACCTGGCTGAAGGTGCTTTGTTGAGCTAAGCACGTGTTATATTTTGATGATTAATAAACCAGGCCTGGTTATGACGAATGAACCAGGTCTCATGAACATGTTAGTATGCTACTGGACTTATGTACAAATAACTAGGTTGTCTGTACAGGTTACTATGTTACTGTACTGATATACAGATATATTACATTGTCGATGAAAGAACCAGGTCCTTTGAAGTAGGTGTTTAAAGATTATGTGTTTAAAAGTGGTTATGACGATTAACCAAAACTAAAAACGAACCAGATGTTGTGAAGATATTTGTAATGCTGATATACAGAGTTGAAGATGTATCATGCAAATATCGATAAAACTAGATCCCTTGAAGACACTGATCAGAAGCCGGAAACTTATTCCTAATGCAAGTCGGTTGAGCTAGAATTGTGTTGCAATTTGGATTCCTTGAATGAATTATTTTGTGGGCTAAAAGTATGGTAATAATTGGAGGAATTCATGGTCAACAGGGATTCATTAATTATGGGAATACTTGCAAGGAAAGGAAAAGCATGTGAAGGAGTCTTTTAAGGAAAGTCAAATCGTAATGCAAGTCAGTTTCCTTAAAGAATTAAACTCGTGGGCTACAAGAAAAATATTATTAGGAGGAATTGTGTTGAAAATTGATTAAATAATTATGGATGTTCTTGCATTAAAGGAAAAGGTTTGAGGAGCTGGAAATTAATAAGGAAACCAAATCCTAAAAGGATAATTTTCCTTAATTGATTTCTTTTAGGTTTTGGCAAGCATAGATTGGAGAAGGATTTCTTCCAACCTCATGCCTATATAAAGTATCACGTTGCTGATACTGAAGGTAATGCTATCCCATGAAAATACGTAATCATTCATTGAAAATATCATTCATATCAAGAATGTGCTTTCAATGATTCAAGCTGCTCAACTTAAGAACTAGGTGCTGAAGACGAAACTACTGAAGTTCTTTAGTTGGTTAGGTTGAGTCAGTTGTTTTTAAATTGTAACTTATTTTTCTTTTGAGAAATGTAAACGTAGGTGATCCAGTTCTGAAAATTATGTTTTCGCTTTCTAAGTTAAAGTTAGTTTAGAACAGAGTAAATACAATCATATTGGTTGTTGGGGAAGGGTACTAGATTTAGTCTCCTTAGTTATAGAGTTGTAACCTAAAGCTTAGCTACAATTGGGTTTATTGTAGGGGTAGAGTACTAGAGTTAGTCCCTTTTGTTATTGAGTTGTGACCTAAAATTGCTCTTTGAAGTTAGTTATGTTTTGAAGGCATATCCTACGAGGGTAGGTCATGATTGTTTACTCCCTTGAGCAAGGAGTTTTCCACGTAAAGGTTGATCTTTTGTTTATATTTCCGCACTTCACTTTTAGTTTTGTGTCAAAATAGTTCAGTCAAAGAACCAGGTCATTTGGCACGCAAAAATTTGGTATGACACAATTCGCCCCCCTCTTGTGTCTAAGTGTATCCTAAAATAATAATTGGTATCAGAGTAGGTTCTTTCAACTTAAGGTTAACACCTTAAAAGAATCCGAGATGGTTGTACCTCCAGGCATTCAAGAAGAAAAATCCCATAAGGCCACCAATGTTCAACAGAAAATACTATGGATGATGAAATAAAGAATGCGAGACTTTCTAGAAAGTGCAGATTAAGAACTCTGGGATATTGTCGAAAGAGGTCCAAAAATTCCCATGGTAAAAGACGATAAGGTTAAAGTTATTGGCCCAAAATCCAGGGAGCAGTATAATAATAAAGATGTCAAAGCTGTGCAAAAGGATTCCAAGGTGAAAAAGAACTTAATTGGTGGCATTAGACCTGACGAGTACAATCGAATTTCTGCGTGCACTAATGCTAAGCATATTTGGGATGCATTGCAAACTTGTCATGAAGGTACGAACCAGGTCAAAAAGTCTAAGATTGGTATGCACACGAGGCAATATGAATACACGGCTTACTTTAATCATAAAGGAATTGATCTCTCTTGGAGAAGTTATTTCCAGAAAGTAAATCATTAGAATGATCTTGAGTATTCAGCTACCTTCCTGGGATATCAAGGTCAATGCAATCACTGAAGTAAGAAATATGAATACAATGACCATGGATGATTGATACGCTCAAATTACACCTTAAGAATAGTGTAAGCGGTCGGTGTCAAATATAATAACCCAAACGAGGTTGGGGTCGAATCCCACAGGGAATAAGTGTGAAAAGTTTATCTAATTCAGTGTAATACTCGACTAAGTCGTAATTCTATTGAGTAATTGTAATAAAGAAAAGAGATATTGAACGTATGAGTAAACGAAAATTGATTGCAATATTGTGAGAGTAAATAATATGAATTAAAGAAACCAAGGTTGTGTCCCCCTTTATATAGTAGAATGCTCTTGATATTAATATTGGATATTTCCAACAGAAGAGTTCTTGATATGTAATTGATGTTTAATTTACTATCCAATATTTCCCAATAGTTGGATAATTTATCCTATTTACGATTTTTCCAAATACAAAAGAGTTGTGATTAAGAACAATCAATTAATGCCAAATTAAAACCTACTTATTCCTAAACGATTTCATTAAACAAGGTTTAAAGCCTTGAGTCTTTGTTATTTATTTCTACAGAATTCTATCCCACTTTTCCAAGATAATATAGAATTAATTGGCGTTCGTTAATATCTGCAACCACTAACAATTATTTGAAGAACAAGAAATAAATAAATATCAATTTTCCATTGAAATCATATTCAATATCAAAATCTCAACAACATTCTACCCATCTAGGGTTCACAACCTCAGCGTTTAAATTTAGCTACTCATGCTAAAAATTGAAGAATAAAGAATAGTAATTGTCATCATCTTACAAAATAGAAGGTAATTGATCCCAAAAGCTTCCAAGAATTCAAACTAGTTAATTACCCGTACTTTTTACTCTCAACTGTGACAAGATGATCCTCACAAAACCCTATTAAACCTATTTATAAAGGCCCAAAACCCGAGGCGAATTTCGGACTGATTTTCCCCTGCAGTAGTAATGCGGACCGCATTTCTGTCGCAAAACAGAAATGTGGACCGCAAATCTTCATCGACTGTCACAGCTTTAACCCAAGAGTTTTTCCTTCATCGCATTTTGGTTTGCGGTCCGCATGTTGGTTATGCGATCGCATTCTTCACTCTGATTTTCACCCAGACTCTGTTTGCATTTGCAATTTCACCTTGTTATTTTGCAGTTCGCATTCCTGTTTTGCGGTCACATTTGCGACCGCATTCTCGACATGAAGAATTGCCCAGAGTTCTGTCCTTGTTTGCGATCAGCTTGTGAAATATGCGGTCCGCATTTGCTGTTTGCGACCGCATACTAACATTTGTGATGCTCTTAACTTTTTTTCTTATCTTCAGCTGGCTTTTTGAACTCTTTTCCGTACTTTTGGGTCCTTACACTCGATATACTTCGAATACACTAAAATTACATAAGTATCAGTAGAATTTGCACGTAAAACAAGTTAAACTTTAAGCAAGTAGTATCAAAATGTGCCGAAATTACCCGGCAAATCAACACCCCCAACTTAGACTCTTGCTTGTCCTCAAGCAACTAAAACGATACTATCCTAGTCTACACTATACGTATCAACATGAAACAATACTGACTATGGACGGTGTTTGTTGTTAGTATCTCAAGTATATCTCTTTGAATATTGTACCCTCCTTGAATCATCAGTATATTCAAGGATAACTAATCAGTTAGTGAACTTTGAGCCTCAACAAAGTAGCTAAAGGTTACCTTCAGCTGAGTACACTTATGCTTTACTCAAAACTCAACTTTCTGTCAACCTAGCAATTTATGTGCCCTCACTTGAAAGAAAGTCCCACTCTCACAATATTTATCAAAGCACTACAAAGGGACTAAAGTGCAAATATACTCACTCTCAGAACAAAATTTCAAGTGTCACCACATGCCATATCATAGGCTTGCCCTTATTTTAATTCGTCACCTACTTCTAAGAACACTCGGTTGGAGATCACATAAGGACTTTGTAAGCTTGTAATGTAGGTTTAAGGAAGGATAGGATATATATTTAGATACGAGTGGCTACATCCTCCTTGAACACTAATTACATTCTTCTTTCTTTAACATTTTGCTTCTTTTCAACCCCATAGCCTCAATGGCGTTTAGTTCCCATAGTGGACCCGCCATAAATACCTCTCTAATCTATTTCCAAGCTACATTATTGCAAATACATACATAACTATTTATGATTTTTTTTTGTTTCTTTTCTTTCTTTTTCTTTTTTTTCTTCTTTTCTTCTTTGGAGCTTTCATAAATTCACATTAGCACTTTGAGGTATAGGTTCTCACCCTCACTTCACAGCCTCATCCATTTCCATTTTGACCCACACGCCCAACTTAGGCTATTAGCCATGTTCTCAATGTTCAAGGAGGAACGGGTTCAAAAGAGATCATTGTTTTACGAACGGGAAAGGTTTGTAATGCGGAGGTCAAGGAAAAGGCTAAAAGGATCAAATGGGGAACTAGTGATATTATTTATACATGGGTAGGCTAAAAGAGGCTAAAAAGGTTTCATACATAAACAAAGAACGCCTAAGATCCTCTCTCCAACTCAGTGTACTTATAAAAAGCGTCGAAAAACCAACCGGGCAAGTTCTAGATGGCAGAAGCAACACAAGAATTATTCAAACAAGGGGCTCACACACATTGGCACATAAACCATTTGGTTAACATAGTTTACAGCTTAAGAGTTCACATTTGGTCACTTGAGGCTTTCCTCGTGTATACATACACGATTCTAGGTAGACCTAAAGTTACAGAGTGAGGCTCAAATTCACATCATTGATTTGTTAACAAGGGTATAATCTACGCACAGATTTACATACTTGATACTAAAATACTTCACCATCCTGGTCAATATATCTCATACTAATAAGCCTGGTTCTACTATTACACCCTTGAAAAAGAACCCGGCAAAGAAAAAATAAGGGAATTTTATTGACAAACTTCATTTCACTAACTATTTAATTACAACAGCATATATACATAAATCATTAATCATTACTACATATTGTACACTTATCAACGTCGCTAAACATGCCAGAAAATAGATCAAATACACAGATACACAGATAAGGCTACCACCCCCAACTTAAATCATGCATTGTCCCCAATGCATAAGAAAGAAATAGAGTGCAAGGGGCTCCCTGGGGCGCATTTGCGCGAAGAGATGCAGTAGCCTAGGTCTCCTCCGGAGCTGCAGAGGGCTGTGGGATTGATCTGGAGCAGGTTGTGGGGCCGTTGAGCTGCTAGCTTCGCCCACTGGTGGTTGTGCTGAGTCTGCAGGGGCAGCCACTTCCACTAGCGATTGCTGTATGGCCCTCTCAATGTTTGCTTTCTCTTCTTCTTCCTCCACAGTGGGCGCAACAATTGCTTTGCCCTTGTCCTTGGGGTCATCACCCTCATCGGACCCTGAACTTGCATCCTCTGAGTCTTCCCCTTCGAATTTTGATGACTGCCCCGATGTCTCGTCATCAGTAGTATCTACCGGTACTGGAGGAGCGGGAGGATGAGACACTTTAGCAGACGAAGATGCAATGTCTGCCATTAGCGCCGTGAAGTCTAGGCCCAAGTCTGGTGCAGCACTGTCAGCACCCTAGTCACCCTCATTGGGGAGGAGAGATGCTATGTCGAACTCTAGATTTTGCATTTTCTGGAGTTCGGTCTTCATGGATTTTACCTCCTCCCTCAGCTGGGGTAAACCCCTAACCTCACCTCTTGCAATATGTTCAACCCTAGACTCAAGCTTGTGCAAACGATCTCCGAACAATGTTTGTTGTTGTTGGAGAGCGGTCACTGACGTATGAATAGGAGTCAGGGCCTGTTTGATCAGGTGGGGCAGTGTTTTCAAGAGTTGGTCCACTTTGGAATTTGCATGATGAGCAATTAGACCGAGTCTTGAAAGGGTTGGCATTGGTGAAGAAGATGGACCAGTGGTAGATGGGGGTGCAGTCTCTGCAGCAGCAGTGGAGGTTTCTGGATTTTGGGGAGAAAGGAGATTTTGGGAGTCAATGTCCTCAATTGGGGTCTCTGGTGGAGCAGCAGAATCACTTATACGAGTGATATCTATAACCCTCGTTGACTTACCGAGTTTGTCTGCTTGTGGTAAGAAAGGAACATTCACCTCTTGGCAGAGGGTTGTTATCAAACTCGGGAAGGGAAGTGATGTGGCCCGCTGCGTTGCCCGGATGCCAATTTTCCTGGAAAATAAGACTCCCCACATCAATCTTAATACCAATCATAATACACGCAATGAGAAGTGCCTTCTCAATGCTGATATCCGTTTCATTTCTGGAAGGTATTAAATGGGAGGTGACGAAGTTTAGCCAATATTTTCCCTCCCTTGTGAGGTCTTCTTTGTAGATTTTCTTTCCAGGGTTAATCCAGACAGGAGTCCCCTTGGCAATAACGGACGCTATCCATCCAAGTTCGTGTTCTCTGTTGGAGTACTTGGCATCGTACTCAGCTGTGCCTGATTTCCAATCGAGGAAATAAAGTTCATTAATATGCTCACTGTCGCAAAACACAACCTTACCCCAAACGTGGACGATGCCGGTGCATATTCTGTTGCGTCTATGGTACCCCGTTCGTGAAGCTCCGTAAGACGCATAGAATTCCCGGACCATTGACTCATTGTATTCTTTGGGGTCCGTAGTGAAGTACTCCCATTTTCTCGTTTTGATGTTTTCGAGAATATGAGGGTACTGTTCCTGTAATCAGTTCAAGCTTAACTTTTTCTCCCCCAAGATTTTCCTTTTTGTTAGCCCTTCCCTGAACAATGTTCTGGAACCTTCAACCCCGAATCGAAGTTGAAGGTCATCACCACATTTCCGTCTCGCCTCAGCCACTAAATCGACTTCTGGTAGGCGTTCCTCCTCATCAGACTGGGAGGTGGTCGGCACATTTGATTCCACTCTTGCCCGTTTAGGTTGTGCTGATGTAGAAGCGGAAGCTGGTCCTCTCTTTACGGAGTGCTTTTTGGCTGCCATATTTGCATGAATAGGATATGTAAGCGACATTATCTTCATTAGAGAAAAGCAAAACAGGACTAATCAACAAAAACTTACAGAAATGCGACGTGGTTTGCGGTCGCATATCCATTATGCGAACCGCAAACACGTCGCATTCCTATGCGTGCAAGGCAGATGGCATTCTGTGGTGGATTATGCGAATCGCATAACCACTATGCGAATCGCATAACCATAACAAAATGTCTTTGTGCATAGGCCTGTTGGATACACACAAATGCGATCGCATACTCGTCGCAAAGCGAGATATGCGATCGCATAGTCACCGCATAAACTACTAGTGCTAACCAAATGTTCTGGCCGTGTTTGCTGTGGATTTGCGGTCCGCATAGCTATTATGCGATCGCAAAGTCACCGCATTTGTTGTCTTCCTCAGATACCTAGGGTTTAGAGATGCGGTCAAAGTGCGGTCCACATTTTGATTTTGTGGACCGCAAATACCTTAAGATACACAAGTATGTTCATCCCCCAAGAAATAAAACCCTAGATTCTAGACTTCAACCCCCAAAAATTTATAAACTCCATTGAAACATCAAACCTAATCTAGCAAAATTTAAAATTTAACATATGGCAAAGGACGAATATACCTATGAAGAAGATTTGAGAACTTAGGACAACTGTTAATCGGCTCTTTGATGTTTGGTAAGCTTGTAATTTACTTTTCTCCGATGATGTCTATCGATGGTCGTTCTCTGTTGCGTTCTCTCTTCTCTTTCTCTCTCTCTTTTTTTTATATACTTAGACTGAAGGATTTAGAAGATGAGGGAATGCGAACACGTACCTGGAAGTATGCAATGGTTAAGTCGTCGCATATTGTAAATGCGAGTCGCATAATAAGTTACCTCACTGCATTTGTGTCATACTTTTGAACCAAATTCTCTGTCTTTGTTTGTGTTGAGAATGCGAAACGCATAACTGAAATGTGATCCACAAAATGCGGTGCTTCATCGCATTTATGCCAGCTATGCTTACTCAACTTTCTGCTTCAGTTTGTGGCACAAATGCGGTTCGCATATTGAAAATGCGATCGCATTTGTGTAGCATTTGTCACATTGTTGTTCCACGAACTCCTTTTCAATTTCTGTGTCCTTTTGTCAAATTCCTGCATCCTAAAACATCCTTCAAATGGCCCTAACTACAAATATGATATTAAAACTTAACTAAAGATACAACTACAAACAAAAGTAAAAGTTACCACACATGGATTGCCTCCCATGAAGCGCTTGATTTAACGTCGCGACACGACGAAGCTAAAATGCCTCTGCAATCATTCCAAGGTTGGGCTTGGACCATCCTTTAAAGCCAGCTGCTCTACCAAATGTTTCTCTCCATCCGCTCCCAAGTAGTGCTTGATTCTTTGCCCGTTTACCTTGAAAGTTCGGAGCCCATCCTCCGATGCTAATTCAACAGCTCCAAAAGGAGAGACATCAACAACTTTAAATAGTCCAGACCATTTAGATTTCAGTGTCCCCGGAAATAGTTTTAGTCTTGAATTGAACAACAATACCAGATCCCCTGCCTTGAACTCTCTTTTTAAGATCTTCTTGTCATGGATGAATTTCATTCTTTCTTTATATACTGCTGCACTTTCATATGCATGAAGACGGAACTCCTCCATTTAATTTAATTGTGCTAGCCTTAGAGCTCCAGCCTCCGCCCAGTCCATGTTTAATCTTTTTAAGGCCCACATGGCCTTATGCTCAAGTTCTACAGGTAAATGGCACGCTTTTCCGACAACTAGCCGATAAGGGGATGTACCAATAGGGGTCTTGTACGCTGTACGGTATGCCCATAGAGCATCATCTAGCTTCTTTGACTAGTCGGTCCTGTTTGCATTCACCGTCTTTGCTAATATACTCTTTATCTCCCTGTTAGATACCTCAACTTGACCGCTCGATTGTGGATGATAAGGTGTGGCAACCTTATGCTTGACCCCGTACTTGTCAAGGAGACCTTTAAAGACTCTGTTACAGAAATACGACCCCCCATCACTGAGAATGGCTCTCGGGGTGCCAAACCGGGTGAAAATATTCTACTTTAGAAATGCGGTCACACTCCGAGCTTCGTTGTTTGGTAAAGCAACGGCTTCTACCCATTTGGACACGTAGTCCGCAACCACTAAGATGTATTTCAACCCACATGAGCTTATAAAAGGGCCCATGAAGTCAATACCCCAAACGTCGAATAGTTCGATTTCCATCACAAAGTTCATAGGCATCTCATGCCTCCTAGAAATTGAGCCCTGTCGTTGGCGTTGGTCACAAGACTTCACCAACTGATTAGCATCCTGATAAATGGTAGACCAGTAATAACCACATTCCAAGATCTTTGCTGCCGTTCTATTCCCCCCATGATGACCCCCAACCAGTGCGTCATGGCAAGCTTTCAGAATTTGTAGCATCTCTTCCTCAGGCACGCATCTCCTAATTATGTTATCCGCACAGACACAGAACATGAAAGGTTCTTCCCAATAATAGTTTCGACAATCCCTTAAGAACTTCTTCCGTTGGTATGATTTCAACCCTTCCGGAATGAGATCGCTGACGATGTCGTTAGCGATATCTGCATACCACGGTGCAAAGGAATTGGATAACGCCAGTATTTGTTCATCTGGAAATGCATCATTGATTTCCAACTCTCCTGTTTGTCTCCCCGATTCTTCAAGCCTAGATAAGTGATCTGCTACTTGGTTTTGTGTTCCCTTTCGATCCATAACTTCAAAATCGAATTCTTGCAGCAGTAACACCCATCTGATTAGTCTTGGCTTTGCATGTTTCTTTGCCATCAGATAACGGAGAGCTGCATGATCAGTGTACACAATTACTTTAGATCCCAACAGATACGCACGGAACTTCTCTAACGCATACACAATGGCCAACAACTCTTCCCAATAATAGTTTCGACAATCCCTTAAGAACTTCTTCCGTTGGTATGATTTCAACCCTTCCGAAATGAGATCGCTGACGATGTCGTTAGCGATATCTGCATACCACAGTGCAAAGGAATTGGATAACGCCAGTATTTGGATGCAGAACCTTTTTGTGTCTTTGTCCCAGCATAACTCCAATAGCTACACCGCTGGCATTACACATAAGTTCAAAAGGCAGCGACCAATCAGGTGTGGCAATAATGGGTGTCGTGGTGAGCTTTGTCTTCAGTTCCTCAAAAGCTGTGAGGCATTTCTCATCAAAGACGAACTTGACATCCTTCTCAAGGAGTTTACTCATTGGATTTGCAATCTTTGAGAAGTCCTTAATGAACCGCCTGCAGAATCCAGCATGCCCCAAAAAACTACGGACACCCTTTACGGATGTGGGTGGAGGAAGCTTAGAGATGATTTCTATTTTAGCTTTATCCACCTCTATGCCACGCCTTGAGATTTTATGTCCCAGAACAATACCTTCATCCACCATGAAGTGGCATTTCTCCCAATTTAGTACAAGGTTTGTCTCTTCGCATCGCTTTAGCACTTGTTTCAGATTCTTCAGGCAATGCTCAAAAGTTTCACCAACTACCGAAAAATCATCCATAAAAACCTCAAGGAAATCCTCTACCATATCGGAGAAGATAGACATCATACATCTCTGGAAGGTAGCTGGAGCGTTGCATAAGCCGAATGGCATTCGACTGAAAGCAAATGTTCCATATGGGCATGTGAACGTTGTCTTCTCCTGGTGCTCCAAAGCTATGTTGATCTGATTATAACCGGAGTATCCGTCAAGGAAACAATAAAAGGACTTTCCCGCTAGTCGATCAAGCATTTGATCAATAAAAGGCATAGGGAAGTGGTCCTTGCATGTGGCACTATTTAATTTTCTGTAGTCCATGCATACCCTCCATCCAGTTACTGTTCTTGTTGGAATCAGCTCGTTCTTCTCATTTTTTATCACAGTCATGCCTCCTTTCTTTGGCACGTATTGCACCGGGCTCACCCACGAACTATCAGCAATTTGGTAGACCACCCCAGCGTCCAGCCATTTGATTATCTCTTTCTTCACCACTTCCTGCATTGACGAATTCAACCGTCGTTGATGCTCCACACTCGGTTTTGTCGCACTTTATAATTGAATCTTATGCTTACAAATTCCAGTAGGGATTCCCCGAATGTCCGCAATTGTCCAACCAATGGCTTGTCTATGTTCCTTCAAAACTTACAGCAACTGTTCCACCTGCACATCATTCAACAACGAAGAAACAATTACCGGTAAAGTATTATTTAAGCCAAGAAATTTATACCTCAAATGCGAAGGGAGTGGTTTGAGCTCTAATTGAGGTAGTTCGATAATGGACGGCTTTGCAGGAGGTGTAGCTCTATTCTTCAAATCGAGGGAAAGTTTTGGTGGAGTATACGAGTAGGAGCCACGTCCCTCTAATGCATTCACCAATTCCATAAAGCCATCCATGTCATCACCATCAAAATTTACTAAGGTAGCTGCCAATGCTACACCTAAGCATTGCTCTTCCATCTTTATCTCCACAGCATCATCTACTTCATCAACAATACTAATCACTGAAATGCTCTCGCACTCATTTGGTAACTTCATACCCTTACTCGCTTGGAAGGTAACTTCTTCGTTGTTCACTCGGAATTTAATTTCATTACGCTCCGAATCCATAAGGGCTCTTCCAGTAGCTAAGAATGGTCTCCCCAATATAATAGGGATTTCCTTGTCCACAGCACAATAAAGAATAACAAAGTCAGCTGGTATATGAAATTTCCCAACTTTCACAATCACATCATCTACAATACCAACTGGTCTTTTGATTGAACGGTCAGCCATCTGCAACCTCATGCTCGTCGGCCGTGGCATTCCTAATCCAGCTTGTTTGTAAATGGCAAGCGGCATTAGATTGATGCTGGCCCCATTGTCACAAAGTGCCTTTGCAAAGTCACGCACTCCAATAGTGCACGGAATAGTAAATGCTCCGGGGTCCTCTTTCTTCTGGATTGGATTTGTAGCAATAATAGAGCTAACCCGGTGAGTCATATTCACCACCTCATTCTTGTTGGTTCTCTTCTTCGTGATCAAATCTTTTAGATACTTAGCAAAACCGGGCATTTCTTGAAAAGCCTCCAAGAACGGTATATTCACAGATAACTGCTTGAGAATGTCATA
Organism: Nicotiana obtusifolia; assembly: GCA_002018475.1. NCBI lineage: Eukaryota > Viridiplantae > Streptophyta > Magnoliopsida > Solanales > Solanaceae > Nicotiana > Nicotiana obtusifolia. The sequence goes on along the minus strand of MCJB01022540.1, from coordinate 76,055 downwards.
GAACTTCTAAAACTTGTTGTCGTCAACTCTTCTGGCAAGTCTCTGCGGGAAAGGAGGAGGGGGTCTAGGAATCGGCGGAAGAATGTTTGATGTTTCTTCTGCCTTTTCTGTCATCCCTTCTCGGATCTCATCTCGGTTTTGCACAACTTCTGGAGTTTTATTTACCTCAGCAACATTAGGTTCTTCATCTTCGACTCCTTTATCAAGTTCGTCCACATCAACTGCTTGCTCATTCTTTCTTTGCAATATCTTACCACTCCTGGTAGTGATAGCCATGACATGGGAAGTTGGGCCACTTCCAATTCCCTTTGGATTTGAAATCGTATCACTAGGGAGTGTTCCCTTCTGCTGTGGATATTGCTCACGAGAAAGATCTCTCATTTTCAATTCCAGCTTTTGAATCGCCGCAGTGTGAGAGCCAACCAACTCAGTCATGTTCTTCATGGAATTATCAGACTTTTCTTGGTTTTGTAGTATCCTTTCAAGCATGCTCTCCAATTTAGACTCACTAGAGTATCCCTGATTCGAATACTGACCCTTTGTAGGTACATAAGGGTTGGAACTTCGATTGGAAAAATATTGTATTGCTGTTCCAGTTTCCTTGATTAGAGCCACTTTGGTCGTTTCGCCATTAATGGTGACCTTGTCCTTGTGGGTTTGGTCTCCATTGATTTTGCGAGCCTTGACCTTGGTAATGCTACCTTTGGTACCCTCCTTGAGAATTATTAACATAATTTGCCTCCTCATAATCATCATTTTGCTCCGGCTGCACATTTTCAACCGCATTCACCTTTTTCTTCTGATTTTCTGTGAAAAGCTTTGTCAACACATTGACATTTGTGGCAAGTTCCGCAATCACTTGGTCTCGTTCTTGATTTTCCTTGATCAAGTTATTCATAGAAGGAGAGCCAATCGAAATTCCGTCTGTGGAATCTTCAGAGTGCCAAGCCTGGTTGGGTTTTGCCTTTTTATCTAAGATTTGAGTCACCCTAGCGAAGGTCTTGTCCATAAAAGAACCAGCAGCTGCATTCTTCACTATTGATTGGTTCATAGGATCCAAACCCATGTAGAATTTTTCCAGCAAGATGGAATCTGGAAAATCTTGGTTTGGAGACCTCACCAAGTATAAATTGAAGCAATCCCACGCTTCATGTAACTGTTCACCAGGTAGTTGCTTAAAGAAGAAAATCTTGTCCCTAAGCTTAGACTTCTTGCTTTGTGGAAACCATTTTAACAAGAACGCTCGGACAAGTTCAGGCCATGAACGTATAGAATTCGGAGGAAGATTTTGAAGCCATTTCCTTGCATCTCCAGCTAACGAATACTTGAAACATCTCAACCTCAAGGCATCGTCGGAGACATGATTCTGCTTATGCATCGCACAAACACCCAAGAAATTTCTGAGGTGCTGTGTTGGATCATCATCCGTGGAATTTTTGAAAAATCCCTCCGCTTTCAGCATCAGAATTAATCCATGATCTACCTTGAAAGTAGCGGCACCGATAGCAGGAGGTACAATGGCGTTTGTATCTTCAATATACTCCTCAATGTCTGCAAAAGGATTTCCTTCCTCCTGTATCTCCACATCATCTTCATGGTCTGACATATCTCCCTGTCTACAGCAACCAAAACAAACAGCGTGTAATCAAGTGGAACTAGACGTACAGTAAAGTACACGCTAATTAGTAATTTCAAAACCGTATTCCCTGGCAACGGCGCCAAAATTTGATACGCTCAAATTACACCTTAAGAATAGTGTAAGCGGTCGGTGTCAAATATAATAACCCAAACGAGGTTGGGGTTGAATCCCACAGGGAATAGGTGTGAAACATTTATCTAATTAGTGTAATACTTGACTAAGTCGTAATTCTATTGAGTAATTGTAATAAAGAAAAGAGATATTGAACGTAAGAGTAAACGAAAACTGATTGCAATATTGTGAGAGTAAATAATATGAATTAAAGAAACCAAGGTTGTGTCCCCCTTTATGTAGTAGAATGCTCTTGATATTAATATTGAATATTTCCAACACAAGAGTTCTTGATATGTAATTGATGTTTAATTTACTATCCAATATTTCCCAATAGTTGGATAATTTATCCTTTTTACGATTTTTCCAAATACAAAAGAGTTGTGATTAAGAACAATCAATTAATGCCAAATTAAAACCTACTTATTCCTAAGCGATTTCATTAAACAAGGTTTAAAGCCTTGAGTCTTTGTTATTTATTTCTACAGAATTCTATCCCACTTTTCCAAGATAATATAGAATTAATTGGCGTTCGTTAATATTTGCAACCACTAACAATTATTTGAAGAACAAGAAATAAATAAATATCAATTTTCCATTGAAATCATATTCAATATCAAAATTTCAACAACATTCTACCCATCTAGGGTTCACAACCTCAGCGTTTAAATTTAGCTACTCATGCTAAAAATTGAAGAATAAAGAATAGTAATTGTCATCATCTTACAATTAATGAATCCCTGTTGACCAAATCCTAAAAGGATAATTTTCCTTAATTGATTTCTTTTAGGTTTTGGCAAGCATAAATTGGAGAAGGATTTCTTCCAACCTCATGCCTATATAAAGTATCACGTTGCTGATATTGAAGGTAATGCTATCCCATGAAAATACGTAATCATTCAATGAAAATATCATTCATATAAAGAATGTGCTTTCAATGATTCAAGCTGCTCAACTGAAGAACTAGGTGCTGAAGACGAAACTACTGAAGTTCTTTAGTTGGTTAGGTTGAGTCAGTTGTTTTTAAATTGTAACTTATTTTCTTTTGAGAAATGTAAACGTAGGTGATCCAGTTCTGAAAGTTTTGTTTTCGCTTTCTATGTTAGAGTTAGTTTAGAACGGAGTAAATACAATCATATTGGTTGTAGGGGAAGGGTACTAGATTTAGTCTCCTTAGTTATAGAGTTGTAACCTAAAGCTTAGCTACAATTGGGTTGATTGTAGGGGTAGGGTACTAGAGTTAGTCCCTTTTGTTATTGAGTTGTGACCTAAAATTGCTCTTTGAAGTTAGTTATGTTTTGAAGGCATATCCTACGAGGGTAGGTCATGATTGTTTACTCCCTTGAGCAAGGAGTTTTCCACGTAAAGGTTGATCTTTTGTTTATATTTCCGCACTTCACTTTTAGTTTTGTGTCAAAATAGTTCAGTCAAAGAACCAGGTCATTTGGCACGCAAAAATTTGGTATGACACAATTCGCCCCCCTCTTGTGTCTAAGTGTATCCTAAAATAATAATTGGTATCAGAGTAGGTTCTTTCAACTTAAGGTTAACACCTTAAAAGAATCCGAGATGGTTGTACCTCCAGGCATTCAAGAAGAAAAATCCCATAAGGCCACCAATGTTCAACAGAAAATACTATGGATGATGAAATAAAGAATGCGAGACTTTCTAGAAAGTGCAGATTAAGAACTCTGGGATATTGTCGAAAGAGGTCCAAAAATTCCCATGGTAAAAGACGATAAGGTTAAAGTTATTGGCCCAAAATCCAGGGAGCAGTATAATAATAAAGATGTCAAAGCTGTGCAAAAGGATTCCAAGGTGAAAAAGAACTTAATTGGTGGCATTAGACATGACGAGTACAATCGAATTTCTGTGTGCACTAATGCTAAGCATATCTGGGATGCTTTGCAAACTTGTCATGAAGGTATGAACCAGGTCAAAAAGTCTAAGATTGGTATGCACACGAGGCAATATGAATACACGGCTTACTTCAATCATAAAGGAATTGATCTCTCTTTGGAGAAGTTATTTCCAGACAGTAAATCATTAGAATGATCTTGAGTATTCAGCTAACTTCCTGGGATATCAAGGTCAATGCAATCATTGAAGTAAGAAATATGAATACAATGACCATGGATGATTGATACGCTCAAATTACACCTTAAGAATAGTGTAAGCGGTCGGTGTCAAATGTAATAACCCAAACGAGGTTAGGGTCGAATCCCACAGGGAATAGGTGTGAAACGTTTATCTAATTAGTGTAATACTCGACTAAGTCGTAATTCTATTGAGTAATTGTAATTAAAAAAAGAGATATTGAATGTAAGAGTAAACGAAAACTGATTGCAATATTGTGAGAGTAAATAGTATGAACTAAAGAAACCAAGGTTGTGTCCCCTTTTATGTAGTAGAATGCTCTTGATATTAATATTGAATATTTCCAACAGAAGAGTTCTTGATATGCAATTGATGTTTAATTTACTATCCAATATTTTCCAATAGTTGGATAATTTATCCTCTTTACGATTTTTCCAAATACAAAAGAGTTGTGATTAAGAACAATCAATTAATGCCAAATTAAAACCTACTTATTTCTAAACGATTTTATTAAACAAGGTTTAAAGACTTGAGTCTTTGTTATTTATTTCTACCAAATTCTATCCCACTTTTCCAAGATAAGATAGAATTAATTGGCGTTCGTTAATGTGTGCAACCACTAACAATTATTTGAAGAACAAGAAATAAATAAATATCAATTTTCCATTGAAATCACGTTCAATATCAAAATCTCAACAACATTCTACCCATTTAGGGTTCACAACCTCAGCGTTTAAATTTAGCTACTTATGCTGAAAATTGAAGAATAAAGAATAGTAATTGTCATCATCTTACAAAATAGAAGGTAATTGATCCCAAAAGCTTCCAAGAATTCAAACTAGTTAATTGCCCGTACTTTTTACTCTCAATTCTGACAAGATGATCCTCACAAAATCTTATTAAACCTATTTATAAAGGCCCAAAACCCGAGGCAAATTTCGAACTGATTTGCCCCTGCAGTAGTAATGTGGACCGCATTTCTATCGCAAAATAGAGATGTGGACCGCAAATCTTCATCGGCTGTCGCAGATTTAACCCAAGAGTTTTGCCTTCATCGCATTTTGGTTTGCGGTCCGCATGTTGGTTATGCGATCGCAAAATGCGATTGCATTCTTCACTCTGATTTTCACCTAGAAACTCTGTTTGCGTTTGCGATTTCACCTTGTTATTTTGCAGTTCGCATTCCTGTTTTGCGGTCGCATTTGCGACCGCATTCTCGACATGAAGAATTGCCCATAGTTCTGTCCTTGTTTGCGATCTGCTTGTGAAATATGCGGTCCACATTTGCTGTTTGCGACCGCATACTCACATTTGCGATGCTCTTAACTTCTTTTCTTGTCTTCAGTTGGCTTTTTGAACTCTTTTCCGTACTTCTGGGTCTTCACACTCGATATACTGTAAATACACTAAAATTACATAAGTATCAGTAGAATTTGCACGTAAAACAAGTTAAACTTTAAGCAAGTAGTATCAAAATGTGCTGAAATTACCCGGCACATCAATGATCTTATTAAAAACTTGTAGACCTATGAGCTAAAGTTGTCTCAAGATCGTGAAATGGCTGAACCTCTCAAGAATAAGAACCTGGCGTCGCACCCCTTTTTCTCGCTAAAGCAGGTTTCGACATGACTCTTTTAAATGGGTATTAAAAGAGAAGAGTCTCCACCTAATAATTTTTAAGCTGCGTTAGGGCACTTATTTGCAAATAACTCTGTTTTAACTAGTCACCGTCACCAAAAATCGGGTAAGGGCTCAAATTACCTCAAAGAATGGTGCTAGGCACTCTTCAAGGTTCACAACTTTGATTTCCTACCTAATTTTAAGCTATGTTGGATTTATCGAACCAATTATCCTATGTGAGCATTTAAGTTACTTCATTATTAAATTAAGGGAATAAAGGTCTAAGCAAGTGAATAGTTATTCTAGCGGGAATAGGATGGAATAATTAATTGAGAGAATTAATACACAAATAGCGTAAAAGGAATACTTTGGAGAAATATATTTCATTCATTACAACTCTTTTGGCTACAACCTATACCACTTTGTCAAACCTAGATTTCAACAAAGTAAGTATATAGGGAACATTTAGACATAATGGGGGTCCTATATTTTTAGGCCTAAAGGATCACTCCGTGCAACATAAATAATACATCACAACCCCTTTAAGTGCAATGGTTGCTTAATTAATCAGCGAGCACATACTATCATCTTCAGCTACTCGATTACTATCTTTAAGTGGTTTACCTAAAGCACACTAATTCAATTCTAGGTCGTATCCTATTTATGCCTACTCGTCCCATACCTATAGTCTAGCAGGCATTGGACCTCTATGTAGGTATTTCTAGACCCATCCTAGGCTGTTCAAAATTAAAAGACTAAGCGCCAAATAGATTAAACAAATAGGACTTCAAATAAAGATTAGCACAAAAGGGTTCATGTTTACCTTCACAAATAGACTTACATGAATGTCAATCGAATAACAATTTATAGTGACGGGGAAGCGGCAGAAGGGATATGTGAAAGGCCCTACGAACATGCTCTTCTAGTTGTGAAATTAAGGTCGAGCAGTCATGAGCTAATGCATTCTAGATTAGTCAATCCTAAGGCATGATTTCTATGTGAATATGCAAATGGTCAGTAATTGATCGAGTTTAGAACTCATACATTGATAATTCAAAGTAGACTTCATTTGTTAAGTCCTATAGGCAGGATTTATAGATGATCACGTTTAGACTGTTTTTTATATAACATAGTAGTTAAAGCGATACAGGTTCTTATTTATATATCTTATAGTCATGATCTCTGGGTGAAGTATCAAGAACATAGCTAGTAGTGCGAGCAGTTGAACTAGTTAATAGAATCGTATAGCATGATGTTAAGTGTTTTAATTCTAGCACATGATTTCTAAGTGAATAGACAAACATTCAAACAAGTTATCACAAAGTTTGTCCTATATATGTTTTCTAAACGAGTTATAAATCACATTGACGGTATTAAATTAACAGTTAGTTAGGGTCCTAAATCATGATTCCTAAGCGAGTATGCAAGGTTGAGGGTCCTATAGGCACGTTGTCTATTGGCAAGTAGTGCACAAAAATAGAACATGATGAATAAGTAGCAAGTAAGGTCATTTGGATCCTATAGGCATGCTTTCTATCTGTTCATGCGAGAATAAGAATACCCCAACCCCTTTTAACTATTTTCCCCATCAATTTGTTTTTACAAGTTATTACAGACCCAAATAGAATAATTACAGGTTCAATTACAAATATGAATAACCTAGTATCTCATTCTAGCCTTCACATGGACTTAGAACTTCACGTGGATGAGCAGTCCCATACTCCAGGTGCTTCCAATATACTTCAGACCCCAATACCAAAACCTGCCCCGGCAGTCCAGGCCTAAACAACAGAAACAATTGCCTTGTTCACTGTTATCATTAACAACCAACAAGAGCATAAAGACACAAATGACAACCCATGTAAACCAAATCATCCAGATAACTTCAAATTCTAGGCAGGCGCATACGCACATCTTGTTCTAAAGATTACAACTAACAAGAGTAGGAGTTTCTAAATAAACATCCTAAAGACACACAAACAGGAACACATTTGAGAGCCATATAGACTCCTACAGGCATATACAACATGGAGGATATGCAGAACACATAGAATAAACATATACGATGGCTTTCCAAGTTTATCAAACATGTTCAAAGCGGCAATACCACAGGGATGGATACCATAGAATAGTCAGGATTTAATCACAAAGAGTAACAAACAGGGTTCAAGGCAATCATAGTCATGATCCAATTCTAAGAGGATAGCTAAATATTAGTTCCTACTGGACAACCTTTAACAGGGTCATAGTCAATTTTGAGGGGATGGTAGTTCATCTATGCAAGACTTAGCATAAAATCTAGATGAAACATAATCAGTAATTTATTCAGAAGTTCTCACATTAAATACCTAACATAAAAACCTACAGTAACACACGATCAATAACTAACTATGAAAAGATAGCAATTCTAATAGGGAAGCCCTATCTTGAGAATTCTAAAGCAAGACATAATCCAGAACAAACTAAGAGAAAATACCCAAATAGAAGCTATTACAAGATTGATTTTGTCATGAAAAAAAACTGAAGTAAGAGCATGGTCAGGAAATAATTTAGAGAAACTGGTACATAGTAGTTCACACATGAAGGATTTGGCATGAAAATCTACAGTAAACATGTTAAGAAAATAATTCTGAGAGGACACCAGTAGCAATTCTCACAGGCAGATTTCAGCATGAAAGATCTATGGTAAGAGTTAATCCTAAGAACAATAGCAAGAAGAAGTAAACACAGGAAAACAAGAGAGACCCAAGGCAAGTAAGGGCAAGGGCATAGTTCAATGAGCACAACCAAATAATTAGCGGATAACTATTTTAATTCTAAAAGGAGTTGATCCTACAGTAATTACATGTAGCTAAGATGCATTCAACATTACCAGGTATGATCATTCAATAGTGAAGTAGCACAATAACACATTACGAGTAACTGAATCATGCTCTTTGATTTAATAAGAATTCAAACAACGATGGTATTCAGAGAACACGAACAACTAATAAATAACAATTAACTATCGAAATTGTAAGCGCTAACCAGTTGTAAGAGTAATGATCAAGAGAACGAGAAGATCAACAGTTTAATGACAACACTTGAAGGAGGACAATAAGAATCGCAAATCTTCGATGCTTAAGAGTTTACAAGAGCCTCGAAAGGGCTCTGAGTAGTGCTTGCATTGGAGGAGGTCGTTAAGTAGTACCACAGTGGCCTTGGCTTTCAGCCAGCACTTATGAATCGAATGCAATGGTTCCAGAACAAAAACAGAGCAAGTGCGAGTGAAAGAGATAATGATTAAGGTCCTTTTTTAGGATAATTGGAGAAGGGTTTATATAATGTTCGATTTTGTCCAGATCATGAAAGGAAAACATCAATTAAAATCACAGAATAAACAAAGAATCACATGCAAACCCATTCCAAAAATTGAACTAGGATAAGAATTGCACACCAAAATCTCTGAAGGTACCAATAAATCAGATGGTCAGGTAAGTGAAGATTTCCCCTAAATGTACCAGGACAGTTCTATATAGAATCAATAGTGGAAATCACGTTTGAAACCTCGCGTCGATGCTTGACATGTTCGGCCAAGTATCACTAAGCTCTTCGTATAAAGACTTGCCTTAAGCAGGCAAGTAACACCGAGTAAAGAACCAATAAAACGAATCGGCTCCAATCTATGAAAGGAAAGGGGATTTTCAATATCGTCTATGGTTTTTGGAAGAGATCGAAAGGGAGTTTGAGGGCCCCTGAAATGGGAAATAAGGACTAGGTTTTGGGCTGTGAGGATATACAGAGAATGAGGGATTCGTTGTGAGTCGTTGATCTTGAGAGATCAACAGTTGTGATTTAAAAAAGGGGGATGTGACGAATACAGGTTATGGATAGGTCAAGGGGTATGGGTCGTTTGGTTTGAGCTTTAGATGTACCAAATGGTGGACCTGGTGTTTTGGGCTATTTTAAATCCAATTTTCACCTCACTTTTGGGCCAAGATTTAAAAATACATCGAAATAAATAAATAAATAAATAAATAACAATTGTTATAAAATGATAAAAAAATATTATTTTTGAAATTAACCCTTTAAAAGTGATAGATTATTATTGTAAAATTATTAAAAATTTTATTTTGACGTAAATAGCAAAATAAAATAGTTATTAGTATGATATGCCTGTTTTTGCAAATAATATGTAAATAGTGTAAAAATGCAATTATAGTTGTATAAAATAGACGAGAATTTAGATAATTAATCGCCCATAAATAATTTTAAAGAAATAAATGATAATATTTACCAATTAAAAGACTAGAATTAATTAAAAATTCTTATAAATGGAATAAATTATTTGTATAAAGTTTCATGATAATAAATTAACTAAAATGGAAAATTGACATAAAACAATATCATGGAAATGCAGTGCAAGTAAATATTCTTCAAATAATATTTAAAATACATTAAAAAAAACACACTGGCTAAGAGGCAAACATGAGGGCAAAATTGAGCATCAACACTTGGTTCTCAGGGCAATAGAAATGCTAGAAACTGATAATGATGATGATGATTATTATTATTACTATTATTATATAGCACTACTGACACGTAGAATTCAAAAGATGATAAAAAAAGTTGGTTTCCAGAAAAAGGGTAGCACCTCCAAAACAAAGGCTCTAGAAAGGAGTAATTCAAATGGGTGTTGCAAGTGTGGCAACCTTGATCACTTTGTTAGGGATTTTACAATGTGTGAGATGGAGTGGAAAAGAAATAATCATGATAAAGTGAAAGAACAAAAGAAGAACCAGGTCCTTGATCGAAAGATGCAAACGAGGGCAGCTGATGAGATTGTGAGAAAGACACTAGCTTCCATGGGAAATACCTCCAGCGATGAATCTGATGATGAATGCAATGAGGAAGATCAAACTATGACCGTAAATGATTCCAACTCAGATAAGGAACACATCCTTGCATTGATGGCAAACTCAGATTCAGAAGTCGAAGATGGTCAAAGTGCGCTAAGTTTTTTGATCATAAAGAAAAGGTTCATACTTACTCTAAAATGAAACTGGTTTCTCTATCTAAGATCTTGTTTGATGCATATCATAGTCTCTGTGCTGAAAAGGAAAAACTCATACATGAATATAATTCTCTTAAGTTTGATAACAAAGACCTAGAGGTACGTAACGAAAATCTGGAAAGAAATGTTAAAGATCTAAGGGACTGTGTTCTTACTCTAGGCAATGAAAATTTGTTTCAGAGATTGACAATAAAATTCTTCTTGATGCACCTTCAAAAGAAGTTATGCTTGTGAGATTCAAGAAAACTTAGAGAACGAATTGAATAAGACAAAAAATTATCGTTGTGCTTAACATGAAAAAAGTAGGTTGCTTTAAGAGAACCTAGACAAGAATAAGTATGAACTAGAAAGAAATTCGAAGTGGAACACGTCCTCAGAGATGTTAGCCATTTTGCATGAAAATCACTGTGTAAATAGAAAAAGACTAGGACATAGATAGGTCAAGACTTCATATAATCCCAAAAGTAAGTATGTTCCTATCCTTGATAATCATCTCTGCACCGACTGTGGTAACAATGGCCACTTTAAAGATTCATGTAAGGCTAAGTTTCAAGCAACCCAAAAGAATGTTAAATATGTTGAGGAAGAAAAACCAATAAACCTGGTTCTTCATTGAAAAATGCTAGATTGCTAGGTTAAACCAAAATGAATTTGATTCATCCTTTTACTCAAATAAAAAAGGGACCCAAGTTTGTCTGGGTTCCTAAGGCTAACACTTAATCTAGTTTTACAGGCTGAGGTGAGAGGGAGCAGCCAATTATGGTACTTGGAGTTGTATAGTGGTTGTTCGAGGCACATAACTAGAAAAATAATTCCTCTCACTGATAGGCTTCAAAGGAGGGAGTGTGGCATTTTGTAATAAAAGAGATATCATGGGTACATGTAGGTTGGTAAGTTCCACTCCCATGTGATTGAAATTGTATATTTGTGTTAAAGGATTGAAACATAATGTACTTAAGTATGGATAAAGGGAACCGGGTTCTATTCACTTTTGGTGTGTACTGTGACTAATTTAAATAATGAAAATCTGGTTCTCACAAAAAAATGTACAAAAATGCTTACAATGTTTATATTAAGTATCTTCTAGGGAATACACTAACGTGTCTTAATGCTTTGGATAGATGATATTCCTCAATGTGGCATAAGATTCTAAGATATGCAAGCTCGTTACTACTGAACATACTGGTGAGAAAGGACCTTGTTCTTGTTCTGCTAAAATCTAGGTTGAAGGAAGATAAAACTGTGCTAAAGGTAAACACGTAAAGTCCTCCTTCAAATCGAAAAGTGCTAAGTGGTACTTCTTGACCCTTGGAGGTGTTGCATATGGATTTGTATATTCCAAAGAGGGTTCAAAACAAATGAGGAAATAAGTATGTGTTTGTGAGTGTTAATGACTATTCTAGGTGCACATCTGGACTGATGTTGTAAAAATTACATATTACATAGTTAATAGGTACATGATTTAACTTTTGTTGGAGAAGACCCCCTATGATTCACTAAAGGCATAAAACTAAGTCTAACTCATCCAAGAGCTTCTAGTTGTGAGTGCGTTGTGCATAATTGGGTATTCATCACATAGTAGGACATGTACAGTGTATAATAAAAGAACCCTATGTGTTGAAGAAAAAGTTCATATGATTTTTGATAAAACTTATCACTTGGCTGAGAATGTTTTGCAAGATGATGAAGATGAGGGTGAATCAGACTCATATGAGAACATGTTGATGGACCAGATCCAAACAACTTGGAAAGCATTGCTAAAAAAGTAGAGACAATGAACGAATCAGGTTCTATGGAAGTTGAGTATGATGTACAACAGACAGGGGGAATCAAATAGGTTACTTCTAGAATGACTAGTTTTAAAAGAACCTGGTTCCTATGCTGATCGTGAAACATTATCAAAAATTTTCTTGAGAATGGGTTCAGAAGGGATAAATTGACAATGCACTATTTCAAATGAAGAAAGTGAGTATGCAAATCTGATGATTAGTGAATTTGAGTTGAGTATGATGGAAGGACATCTATGAACTACTAAACAGTTTAAGATGGATATTGTGGAAGATAATCAATACTTCTATAGACACTGCTGCTTGTTGGATATGGACGAAAAAAATTGGTTTGTCTACCGAAAAAAGGAAGTATATGGGTTTAATAGGTTCTCGACTGTATCTGACAATGAGTAGACCAGATTTTGTGCTAGGTTCTAATCAAATCTCTAGGAGTCACATACAAAAGTTATGGAGAGGATCTTGAGTTATCTCAAAAGTACTTAAGACCTAGTTCTTCGGTAGACTTCTGGTGGTGAGGGATATGTAGATATGGATTATGTTGGGTATCTAGTAGATACAAAAAGACATCTAGATGACTCAATGTCTTGGTTCTTGGTTGATCTATTGGGCTTCAAAGAAGAAACATTATGTAGTTTGTAAACTGCAGAGGATGAATATATTATGGGGCGTTGTGTTGTGCTCAATTGCTGTGGATTAATCAGCAGTTAGAAGACTAGGTGTGGCGATTGAACGGTTTCCAATACCTTTCGATGATACTAATTTTGTAAAAATGGCAAAGAAGCCAGATCATAAGCATATTGATGTGAAACATCACTTTTTGAAAGATAATATAGAAAAGAGCAACAATTCAATGGAGTTTTGCTACTCAGAGGAGCAAATTATGGATATCTTTAACAAATCTTGGATTATTTAAAAAGAAGCCTCTTGAAGTTTGATTTGATCAAGATGGACCGAGCACATTGTTGATTCCCTCAATTATTTGCTATATTTAATTAAAGTGTCTAGTGCGTCTAAGTGTCGAAAATATCTAACTCAGTCCTATACCGTAACAGGTATGCACACATGACATGGTCATGGAGCTTAGATGTGATTTAATGATATTATCCCTATTCTTGAAAGGAAACTCAACCACATTGGGGAAAACAATCAAAGAAACTCGTTCTTTTGATGTTCAGTTATGTACCTCTATTTCTACATTGGTGTCATTAACTTGTTAAATTGCCACGTCGTTGAGTTAGGTTTCTACACCCAATCTTGATCTCATCCCATTCTAAAATGGCAATCATGACTTCCAACAGTCCGCATGAAAGTGGGAACGAGTCTCAAGTTGTAAGTCTTTCCATGTCAGCCTCATTAACTCTAGACAAATTAAAAGGGTTGCTTTTAAACTTCAAAATTGAGTTATTTCTCTCTTTGTCTAAGAACCCGATCCTCAACCAGAAAACCTTTTCCATCTGTGTTTGTTGAATCCAAGCACACCATATTTTTTGGCGATGCTTAATCCACAGAGCCCCAAATTCATTTCTTGTGCAAAAACCTAAATCCCAAATCCCTTTGTCCCTAAAACAAAAATCAGGACTTGTTAATTATTCTGATGAGTGTGAAAGTGAGAAATCAAAGGTTGAAAGTTCTGAAAAAAGGGTAGCTGGTCCTTAGGGGGAAGATTCAGAAGTTAGGGTTGATACTACACAAGTTCAAGAAAAAAAATGTAAATACTTTTGATATTGTGGCTAGTGGATATGGTTTTAAAAAGAATTTGGTTGTGTTATAAGATGCGCACGATATTAGTAAGAAACAATAGAGGTGGATAAGAGAAGGAAGTGGGAAAAGATTATAACAAGGGAGTTAGAAGTAAGGGAGAAGGTGCCTAGTAGCCCCTGACAATGAGCCAGGTTCCTCTAGTGCTGATGAGGGTGAAAAAGGTAAGTTTGAGAGAATGGTTAAAGAAGTTAGAGATGACGTACCTCATACTCTAGGATTTGAAAGGGTGCTGGTGAAATTGAAGCCGACAAAGAGAAGCAGTCCAACCAGGAACCTAGTTCCTTGGTTCAATTGGACTGAAATTGTGAAGGATGGTAAATGATCGATTAAAAACTGGAAAAAGAAGATGACATTGATGATCTGCCTCAGTTTAATAGCGCAGAACAATTGCAGAATCTCTATTGGCTACTAAGGAACTTAAAAAAAAAAAAGGCAAGCTCCAATTAATGGATGAACAAAATATTATTGTGCCTATAGAGCTTGAAATAGATAAAGAAGCTGAAAAAAATATGTTCTTCTGCTTCTAAAGAGAAAAGAAGACAATCTTGATAAGGTAGAGACTAGCTCAAAGAAAGAAGAAAGTTGAAGAAAAATCATAAGGTGAAATTAGACATCATGTTTGTGAAGAGAAAAGCTGAACCACCAGGTAAAGAGGCATTGTGCTGATTCACAGAAGTAAGAAGGAAAGAATATAGTGGGAATATCTATGCTGTGCAGAAATAAGTCTCTTCCAGTTTAGTATTTCCAGACACTTCCAGAACCAGTTCACTCCAAGTCAAGTCCTGTTTTGAATTGTTAACATTCCTTCTTGTGGCATTTGAAGTAGTATCTTGTTAATTTTGTTGGTTTGGGTCTAAGAGGCTTAATATGTTACATATATGAATTCTTTGTTTGATGAGTCTCTTAAGATGGATAATATCATGAGATTAATGTTTGATTTTTTGATTTATGTGCATGTTAGTGTAGCCGAGTAGCCATGAGTTTGATATTGCTTAGTTCTCACTTCTGACTCTACAAACGCTTTGTTTTTCAATGATGCCAAAATGGGGAAGTTAAGTATGTACATATATGCTGCTCAATAAATTTTGTCTTAAGAACTTGGACTAATAAAAGGTGCAGTCGTTGAGTTGGTCTATTTTTAGGTTTAACAATGAATTGTGCCAAGCCATCCACATGGTAGTGATAAATGGAAGGCGAGTCCCTTACACTTGTGCGAATATGGACATATCGAAGAAGAGTGATGTCAATGAAACTGATTCTTATGCTGAAGTCTAATGAAAAATTATCCAAGCTATTGATTGATTGCACATGGGTTTGTCATCATCAAAAAGGGAATGAGCTGAGCATGTGTTATATTTTGATGATTAACAAACCAGGTCTGATTATGATGAATGAACCAGGTTTCATGAACGTGTTATTATACTACTAGACTGGTGTACAGATAACTAGGTTGCATGTACATGTTACTATGAAACTGGATTGGAATACAGATATATTACGTTTTCAATGAAAGAACCAGGTCCCTTGAAGCAAATCTCTGAAGAATATGTGCTTAAAAGTGATTATGACAATTGACTAACAGCTTACAATGAACCAGATGACGTGAAGATATTTGCTATACTGATATACAGAGTTGAAGATATGTCATGAAAATATCTCAGAACCATGTCTGTTGAACATACCGATCAGAAGCTGGAAGCTTATTCCTAGTGCAATTCGGTTGGGTTGGAATTGCGTTGCAATTTGGATTCCTTGACTAAATTATTTCGTGGGCTGAAAGTATAAGGATTCATTAATTATGGGAATACTTGCAAGGAAGGGAAGAGCATGTGAAGGATTCTTTTAAGGAAGGTAAAATCCTAATGCAAGTCGGATTCCTTAAAGAATAAAAATTCGTGGGCTACAAGAAAACTATTACCTGGAGGAATTCGTCTTGGAAAAGGATACAATAATTATGGAAGTATATGCCTTAAAGGAAATGGTTTGAGGAGTTGGAAATTAATAAGAAGATGAAATCCTAATTGTATTCTTTTCCTTAACTGATTTCTTTTAGGTTTTGGCGAGCATAAATTGGAGAAAGATTTCGTCCAACCTCATGCCTGTATAAAACATCACATTGTTTCCATTGAAGGTAATTCTATCCCATGAAAATGCAAAGAATCATTCAAAGAAAATAGCATTCATAGAAAGAAGGTGCTTTCAAGGATTCAAGCTGCTCAACTAAAGAACCAGGTGCTGAGGACGAAACTGCTGAAGTTGTTTACATGTTTAGGTTGAATCAATTGTTCTTAAATTGTAACCTATTTTGCTTTTGAGAAGTATAAAAATAGGTGATCAAATTTGGTAAAGTTAATTTTCGCTTTCTAAGTTAGTGTTAGTTTAGAAAGGGGTAACTACGAACGTATTGATTGTAGGGAAAGTAGTAGAGTTAGTCTCCTTGATTATAGAGTTGTAACCTAAAGCTTAGCTATGATTTAGTTGATTTTAGGGGTAGGTTACTAGAGTTAGTCCCCTTGGTTAGTGAGTTATAACCTAAAATTGCTCTTTGGATTTAGTGAAGTTTTGAAGGCAAATCATACGAGGGTAGGTCGAAGTTTTTTTCTCCCTTGAGCAAGGAGTTTTCCACGTAAAGATTGTTATATTGTTTATATTTTCGTACTTCACTTTTAGTTTTGTGTAAAAATAACTCAGTCAAAGAACCAGGTCCTTTGGCACGCAAAAATCGAGTACGACACAATTCATCCCCCTCTTGTGTCTAGGTGATCCCTAAAATAACACGCTTAAACTGACTGTGAAAGTCCTCTCTCTAAGTGAAGGGAATGAACTTCTCTAAGAACAACTGTGAGAACAAAGCCTAGTTTAGAGGAGGTGAACCATATGACCTGCCTTGAAGATATAGCTGCCACCATCTCTTAGCAGCACCATGCATCTGAAGCACTATGAAATCAACTTTGTTAGACTCTACTATACCTATGTTGCGCAATATCTCATGGCTACGATCTGATAAATCCTGAGGTTCCTCAGAAGGTGTACCACCAAAGCAAGGGGGAAATGACTTGGTGAACTTTTCCAACCTCTTCACCCCCTCAACTGTTATCGCGGATATCTCTCCGGGCAAGGTAGTAACAACAATGTGATTTGCCTAGATTGGTAAAACTACTGGGGTCTGATAACCATGAGCCATCTGCTCTGGAGTGTAAGTAGCACGATTCTAGATCATCCCTCGGCTTGAGAAACGACTGGTGCTACATGAAATACACAGGCCTGAGCCACACTCTCCATAAGACCAACCAGGCGAACTAGGGCATCCTAGAGCACTAGGGTAGCGATGAACCCTTTTGGGACATGAGCTGGTTGTATTGGCTCGGTCGGAACATAGATCTCCTCCTCCTGCTCTATTTGAGGCTCAACATCAGGTTCCACTGCACTCGCTCTAAGCTGAGCTCCTCTTCAACCTCTAGCTCTAGCTCTAGCTTATCCCCGACCTCTCGTAGTGTGACGACCCGATAGGTCATTTTGAGGATTAGCCTTTATTTTTATGTTTCGAGACCTCTATTAGCTCCATTTAATGTTTCTCAAATTGCTTGCGCAGTCCGAGTCTTTTTCAGAAAAGATTTTATGTGAAAATTTGAAGAAAACATGATTTTGAGCTTTAAAATAAATTTGAGTTGACTACGGTCAACAATTTGGGTAAACGATCCCGGATCGGTATTTTGATGATCCCGATGGGTTCATATCATGATTTGGACTTAGGCGTATGACCGGAATTAAATTCGAAAGCCCCTAACTTGATTTGACTTGTTTGCCGAAAGATAGTAATTTGAAGGTTTGGAAATTTATAGGTTTGACCGTAAGTTGACTTCATGGTTATCAAGTTCGGATTTTAGTTTTGCGATTTGATATAGGTTTATTTTTCTATTTGAAACTTGTCTGCAAAATTTGGTGCAAATTGGAGTTGTTTTGATAGGGTTCGAACGCTTGGTTACGATTTTAGAAGTTCTTGAGTTTTTTTTGAAATTTCATACATTTTGACGTTCAATTTATAGTTCTACGTGTTATTTTGTTGTTTCAATCGCGCGAGCAAGTTTATATGATGTTATTACACTTGTGTGCATGTTTGGTTTGGAGTCCGAGGGGCTTGGGTGAGTTTTGGATAGGCTATGGACCATTTTTGGACTTGAGAGTTGCTAGTTTTCTATTCTATCTGATGTCTGGTGCTATGTGCTTTGCGGTCGAGAAGCTACTCTTGCAATCGCGAAGGAGAAGTTGGTTTGGGACAGAATTTCTTCTACGCGAATGCGAGAAGCTGGTCGCGAACACGAAGTGGAGGGGGGTTTACCCTTCACGAACTTGACCTGCTGTCCGCGAGCGCGAAGCTTGTGAGGATCTGGGGGGTGGTTTGTCCGTTACTATTCATGAACGCGTTCATTGGCTCACAAACGCGAAGGTAGGAGGGAGTAAGCCTTCCCAAACACAAAGAGTAGCTTGCAATTGCGTCAGGTGCTTCGCAAACGCGAAGAACACCTGATGCCTAGTGACTAAAACATTCCGAAGTTGGGATTTTCTCCACGTTTCACGATTTTCAAGTTTGAGTTCGGCCTAGAGGCGATATGAAGAGGTATTTCATCCCCCACTTCATCAGTTAGTAGATTTTAACTTGTTTCATTACATTTCCATAAACACACATTTATTTTAACCTTTAATCTATGATTCTTCATGGTAGAAATTAGGGATTTAGGTAGAAATTGGGAATTTTGTCAAAATCGAGATTTAGACCTCAAATTGAGGTTGGATTTTCGAAAGTAATTACATAACCAGGCGCGGAGATGAATGGGTAATTGGGTTTTGGTCCAAGTCTCAGGTTTTGACCAAGCGAGCCTGGGGTTGACTTTTGTTGACTTTTTCCAAAATCATTGAAGATTAAATCTTTTTCAATCGTGGGTAGTTTCTAAAGCCTAACTTGAATTATTTGAACTATATTTCTCTAGATTTGATTGGTTTGGAGGCTAAATCTAAAGGAAAGGACGTGGTTGTGCCTTGATTTGGTTGCAGAGCGAGGTAAGTGTGGTGTTTAACCTTGACTTGAGGGAACTAGGACTTGTTGAATCATTTGTTATGTGTACTATGTAGGGAAGCGACGTATATGCGAGGTGAAAAGTGTATATGTATCGTCACGGGATTTATCATGCGGGGTTGGATTATTTACTTCCATATTTTCATTTGTTCCATGTTATTTCGTGTTATAAGCTTTAACCGCTACACGTTTTTACTTGACATGTTTATAATATTTGTTACTAGTTATTTAATTGCTACTTGACTTGATTTGTTCACTTTCCATGAAATTTCTTCTTATTTGCTACTTGTTTTTAATTTGTTTTGATTCTATATTTTAGTTGTCACCTATTTTACCTGTTTCCATTGTTTGAGATTCCGAGATGTTTGACTTTCTCTATTTATTCTGTGGTTCTTTATTGTTGGTACATTTCACCCCTCTGTGTTGATAGTTTACATGTATTGTTGTTGAGTAATTTGAGTTAATAGTTTGAAGTTGTTTGGGGATCGGGTTGCACACCGCAATGGTATTGAATAGTATTGAAATGATAAGAAGGAATAAGGCCGGATTATGATATTGATGGATGATGATATGGTAGGATCAAGTTGCACGCCGCAACGAATTTGATATGTGATATTGTATTGGTTTGAGATTGTAAAGTCATTCTTGGTATTGTAATATGACATTTGAGGTTTTGTTATTCTGAGTTCACTGGTAGTTGGTTTTTGGATCCGTTTCTTGATTTTATTGCTTTATTCTATTCTTTTTCTCCTATTATTATTATTATTTTGCACAGGTTATTTGTGAGTTACCTGCCTTAGTCTCGTCACTACTTTGCCGAGGTTAGACTCGGTACTTACAGGTTACATGGGGTCAGTTGTACTCATACTACACTTCTGCACTTCTTGTGTAGATACTGGAGTTGATCCTAGCGGCGCGTAGTGGGACTGCTCGGATTCAGCTACTTGTGGAGGCTTGGGGTATAGCTGCATGGCGTCGTCCTGAAGTCCTTTTCCATTCGATTACTATTTATATAGCTTCAAAATAGTTGTATTTTGTTCAGACTTTATTTGTAGTGTTTTAGATGATCATGTGTAACGACATGGACGGTCGTTTTGAGTATTGTAGCCCCGTTCCTCCATTTATTGCTTATTCTATGTTCATTTGTTGTTGTGTGACTTACTGGGGTTTCTGGTGAGTTTCAGAGTGAAATGAGACACTTAGTCTCTAAGTTGGAGGCTTAAGTTAAAAAAGTTTACTAGAGTTTGACTTTTGTGTAGACGACTCCGGAAAGCAATTAGTTCTGGTAGCTCCATATGGTAATTTTGCACTTAAGAGCGTGTCCGAATATTGATTTGGAGGTCTGTAGGTCATTTCGGCTTGAATTGGTGAAAGCTAGAAAGTTGAAAGTTTGTAAGGTTGAGAAGTTTGACCGGGAGTTGACTTTATTGATATCAGAGTCGGATTCCGATTTCGGAAGTATGAATATGTCCGTTGTGTCAATTATTATTTGTGTGCAAAACTTGAGGTTAATGGGAGTTATTTTGGTATGCATCGACATTAGTTTTGGAAGTCGAATGTTTATAGTTTCAACAAGATTGAATTGGGTTGCGATTTATAGAATCGATGTTGTTTGATGTAATTTTTGGCCTCGAGTAGGTTCGTCATATGTTTTAGAAATTGTTGGTATATTCAGATGGGATCTCGGGGGCCCCGGGAGTGAATCGGGTTGGAATTGGAGTAATTTTGAACTTAATTATTTGTTGAAGCTACTGCTATTCGGGTGTCAATGCACCTGCTGTAGGAGTGGGCGCAGGCGCGAGGGAGTCATCGCAGAAGTGGAAAGGAGCAGCCAGGGGAAGAACCGCAGATGCGGAGTTTGGCGCATAGATTCGCACCCCAGAAGCGGATTTGGCACCGCAGATGCAGAGTTTGGGCAGTTGGCTATGGACCGCAGGTGCATAGCTGAGTCGCAGAAGCGGTTGATTCTCCGCAAAAGTGGAACTGCAGAAGCGGTTAGTGATTGCAGAAGCAACATTTCAGTGGCTTAAGATAAAGTCGTACCTGCGATGGAAATTCTGCAGGTGCGAAGCCGGAGATGCGACTTTGGGCGCGCAGAAGCGAGATCGCTAGGCAAAAAAGGGTGAGTTCGAGGGTTGTTAATTCTTCATCTTTTGACCTAGAGTGTCCGTTTTGTGGCAATATTTAGAGGGATTTTCAAGAAAATCATCGGGGTAAGTGATTCTAACTCGGATTTGGCTATTGTACGTGAATCCGTCGTTGTTTTGTCATTTAATTAGTGTTTTGAGTTGTAAAATTTGGAGAAAATTTGTGAAACTTCATAGACCAATTTTGGGGATTTGTCAACCCGCTAGTTAAGCCAATTTAACAATAATCCAATTTCAGATGAGATTTATTGAGACAAATAGTGATAATATAACTAAACTTTTATACAAAAATCCCAAGGATTGGTAGTACATATTATGAGCTTCTATGATTTAGAGTTTACAAAGCTAGTATGAAATAAATACATCATCTGTTCAAAATATACATTAATAGAAATTTTTTATAAATGTAAAGCTACCATGAACAAGAGGCAGCTGTAACCGGAACACAGGTTCATCTTCAATGCCAACTCCAGCCATACACAGCAACATCGGCATTCAAAATCTGCACGCAAGGTGCAGAAGTATAGTATGAGTACAACTGAACCCATGTACTCAATACGTAACAAACTTAACCTTAGGTTGAAAGCATTGACGAGCTTGGATAATGGTCGGAGTCCAACACAACAGCCAAGAATAACTCGTAACAATATAATGAAAACAGTACAAGTAATACTCAAAGATATGATGCTCAGCTCGTTCATACTAACAGAAAATTGGTATGCCTTTCAGGTATAATAGTAAAACCAAATCTTTCGCCGAAATTACCAAAATATAATATATCAGAAAAACTGTGATTTTTCCCAAAAATATTCAACAACAGATAAGATGTTTCATTATCAGATAGCGTGATGAAAGTTCATCTCTATGCCTACATGTCATTGTGCATGTGAAGCATAAATGTCACAATACCGTACAACATGAGGAAATGCATCTCTATGCCTACATTCCAAGTAATCATGTTAAATGTAATGCACCACAGTGATAAACTCATGTGCTCATGCTCTCGGAGTATCCAACGTCACTCAGCACGCTCAATCACTCAGCAACTCCCAATCACTCAACAATCTCAATCACTCAGCACCTCCCAATCACTCAAGCACCTCCCAATCACTCAACCCCAGTACTCATGTAGGTACCTGCGCTCACTACTTTGTATGTGAGACTCCGGATGGGTGGATACTGCCCAAGCGTTAATATAAGCTAATCATGGCATGCTGCGGTCTGCAGCCCGATCCCATCATGAATCAATAAAGCCTGCTGCGACGTGCAGTCCGATCACATAAATATCACTCACAATCAGGCCCTCGGCCTCACTCAGTCATCATCCTTTCGAGTCTCTCGGCCTCACAATTCTCATGCTAATCAGCCCAAACAATGATAACATGATGTGACAACACATGATAACAGAGACTGAGATATGGTATGCAAGTGATGAATGTGACTGAGTACATAATTGCAATTTAAGCAAACAACTCAACAGCAGAAATGACCTCCGTGGGTCCCCACAGCATAAACATATAGCCTAAACATGATTTATAATATGGATCACAACTCAATTTCTCTAACACATGGGGAATACATGAAAAATAATTATACTAGATAACTAGACAGCTCCACGGAATCAACCGAGACATAATTACTAGGGTGCATGCCCACACGCTCGTCACCTAGCATGTGCATCACCTCAACACCAACCACATAACACGTAGTTCATGGATTCATCCCCTCAATACCATGTTTAGAAGTGTTACTTTGAACAAGCCGAATCTAATACCGAGCAAGCAAACAATACTCTAGAAATGCCATCCCAGACATACCGACCTCCGAACGGCTCAACACTAGCCAAAAGCAACTTAAGAACATCAAATAATGCCAAACGAATCAAACCCAATCGATAAGGGTAGAATCTTTAATCAAAAGTCCAAAGTCAAAAAGTCAAATCCGGGCCCGCACCTTGGAACCCGACTCACAAAATCCGAGAACTCATTCAATTATGCGTCCAACAATACTAGTTTCACTCAAATCCGACTATGAATCGATGTTTAAAACTCAAAATTCTCTTTATGAAATTTTTGACAAAAACCCCATTTCTCTTCAAAATTAATAATCCAAATGCCAAAATCGAAGGTAGATTCATGAAATATTATCAAAATCAAGTAGAAAATACTTACCAATGTGGTGAAAATCGCCTCCAATATTACCCAGATTCGAGCTCCATAGCTCAAAAATGTTAAAATGACCAAGACCTTCGAAATAGAGTAGTTTATATACTGTTCCAGAGGTGCCCTTTGAGATCATGGTAAAAAATCTCACTATCGCGATTACAAAATTTCTAGGACAATTTTTACCCTCTGCGATCGCGGCCATATCCCCAAATCGCGATGAACAAACTTCCATTAACCCTTCCCAAACTCTTCTCAAACAGCCTATAGTGTATCAGCCATATCTTTTTTTTTAAACTCCAAATGACAAATGATTTGATTTTCTAAAAACTAGACACAAAGGGCTACAACTATAATTTTGGGATTATTTCCAATTCTTATAGATTGCAAGATATAAGCGTCCAAAGTTGGATCAATAAAGCAGAATTATCTTCTATGTGATCGCGAATAGGCTTCTGCGATCGCGATTCATAGGTCCATTTTTTTTTCTATTTTACTCTTCGCGATCGCGGCCAATTCTGGGCGATCGCAATGTACACCCTTGTAAGAAAAAACCAACAGCTAAAAATGGCCTAGAAATAGTCTGAAATCACCCCGAACTCACCCGAGCCCCTCGGAACCCCGTCCGAACATACCAAAAAGTCCCAAAACATAACATGAACCTATTCGAGGCCTCAAATCACACATAACATCGTCAAAACCATGAATCGTCAATCAAGATCAATCTCTTAAGTTCATAAACTTCAAACTTCGAACCAAGTGTCCGATTCAAGCATAACCAATCCAGAATGAACAAAAGATTTTTATACAAGTTCCAAATAGCATATCGAACCTATTCCAACTCCTGGAATAACAATCTGACACCGTTAACATTGGAGTCAACTATCGGTCAAACTTATGAACATTCCAAACCTTCAAATTTCCAACTTTCACCAATGAGTGCTGAAACCTTCTAAAAATATCCAAATGTAAATATGGGCATATGCCCAAGTTCAAAATCACCATCCGGACCTAACAGAACTATCAAAACTCCGATCCAAAGTCAAATACTCAAAAGTCAAACTTGGTCAACTCTTCCGACTTAAAGCTTCCTAGTTGAGAATCATTCTTCCAAACTAATTCCAAATCACCTGAAAACTAAAATTGATGATGCACACAAGTCATACTACATCATACGCAACTACTCATGCCCTCAAACCACCGAGCAATGTGCAAATCCTCAAAACGACCGGTCGGATCGTTATAATTTGAAAGGTGATTTGAGGTCGGATTTGAATAATTTTAGTATGGTTGGACTCGTTAAATGGGTGTTCGGATTTTGTAAGCTTGGTTAGGTTTCGAGACGTGAGCTTGGGGTTGACTTTTTGACTTTGGTTAAAGAACTTAGCTTTATCGTATAAAATCGATTTCTATAGCTTGTATTGATTATATTAAATGTTTGTGACTAGATTCCAGTCATTCGGAGGCCGATTTCCGAGGCAAGGGCTTGTTGGAGTAAGGATTAGCACGGTTTGAGGTAAGTAACACTTCTAAACTTGGTTCTGAGGGTATGAATTTCTGAAATACGTGTTATGTGGTTGGTATTGAGGTGACACACATTATAGGTGACGGGCGTGTGGGCGTGCATGTTAATTGTGACTCGGTTATTTCCGTAGTACCGTGTAATTATCAAACCTTGTTGTTATTTCTGTAATTCGTACGTGTTAGAGTAATTCAGTTGCAATCCATCTTAGAAATCATGTTCAGGCTATATGCTTATTCAGTTGGGACCCACTGAGGTGATTTCTGTTGTGGAATTATTTGCTTAAATTGCAATTATGTACTCTGTTATCATTATTGTTACATCTTGTATCATCTTTGGGCTGATTGGCATGAGATTTGTGAGCTCGAGAGACTGGAGAGATTGATGACTGAGTTGGGGCCTGAGAACCGTGTAGTGGGTGAGGTTATGGATTGGGCTGCACGTCGCAACAGACCTTCTTAGCTTTATATATATGATTATTATTGTGGATCGGGCTGCACACTGCAGTAGGCTTTATAGGCTTTATCTATTATTATGGGACCAGGCTGCACGCCACAACAGACCATATTAGCTTTATATTAGTACTTGGACAGGATCCGCCTCTCTAGAGTCTGACATACCAGCAGCGAGCGCAGGTACCGTACAGTGTTGAGTGATTGAGTATGATGAGTGAGAGTTGTAATAGTCAGATTTAGTACTCACAGATCGTGAGTACATGAGTTTACTACTGTGATGCATTACATGTGCATGCACATTTGACATGCACATATAGAGATGTAAACTTGAAAGCATGTCTATATTTCTGTACTGTGTACAAACTGGTTATGAGACTTCTCTGAGTTATTACTGTCATTTTTCCTGTCTTATCTGTACTGTTATTATCTAGATTTGGACTATAACTTTCTGAGCTCGTCACTGCTTTCAGCCCAAGGTTGGTCCTGTTATTTATTAAGTACATAGGGTCGGTTGTACTCATACTACACTCTGCACTTTGTGTGTAGATTCAGGTGCATCTGGACCCTGTGGTTGCTAGACTTGGAGCATTACCCGCTTGGAGACTTCTGAGGTTGTTGCTATGGCGTCCGCAGACCTTGACTCTCCTTCTTATGCAGTTTTTTAGCACTGTTCTATCTTTCCAGACAGTTGTATTAGATGTTTTGACTGTGTAGATATTGAGTTTCTCATGTACTCGGTGACACCCAGATTTTGGGAATTTTGTATTTGAGTCGTAGTTATTCTTATTGATTGTTATGAGAATTTTTTACTGTTAAACTTATTGCATCATTTTTTCATTTTAAAATGCGTAGTTATTTGTAGTTGTCGACTTGCCTAGTACTGTGATAGGCGCGATCACATGTTTTACCTGTTTCCATTGTTTGAGATTTCGAGGTGTTGGACTTTCTCCGTTTATTCTGTTGTTCTTTATTGTTGGTACATTTCACCCTTATGTGTTGATACTTTGTAGGTGTTATTGTTGAGTTACTTGAGTTAATGGTTTGAAACTATTTGGGGACCGAGTTGCACGTTGCAACAGTATTGAACAATATTGAAATGTTAAGAAGGATTAAGGTCGAATTATGATATGAACAGATGATGATATGGTGGGATCAGATTGCGGCCGCAACATTTGATATGTCGTGTTGTACTGGTTTGAAATTATAGAGTAATTCTTGTATTGTAATATGAGATTTAAGGTTTTGTTATTCTGAGTTTACAGGTAGTTGGTTTTCAGATCCGTTTCGTGAGTTTATTGCTTTATTCTATTCTTTTTCTCCCATTATTATTATTATTATTATTTCGCATAGGTTATTTATGAGTGATCTGCTTTAGTCTCGTCACTACGTCGTCGAGGTTAGGCTCGACACTTATAGGGTACATGGGGTCGGTCGTACACATACAACACTTTTGCACTTCTTGTGCAGATATTGGATTTGATCCGAGTGGCACAGTTGTATTTTGTTCAGACTTTATTTGTAGCACTCTAGATGCTTATGTATTCATGACTCCACATCTGGGTTATGTTTAGACTATATTATTTAGTATTATATCACTCTATTATAGACTATTACGGTTATTATTGTTAATGTTTCGATTTCGAATTGTTAAAACTCGTTAAGCAATTTAGCTAACATTGACTTGCGTAGCAAGTGAAAATTTAGGCGCTATCATGGTCTCGAGGGTGGGATTCTAGGTCATGACATGCAGCCCTGACTGGTGGCACTAGTGCCTGCTCGCCTGTTCCGATGGAATGTGTCCTCACCATCTGTGAGAGAACAGAAGAGAAAGTTCAACCTTCGGATTTAACAAACCCACACGACAAGAATGCAACAAAGTGAAGTTTCCTAATAGTTCGATAGCCTCTCAAAGATAAGTACAGACGTCTCTGTGCCATTCAATATGACTCTACTAAACTTGCTCATGACTTGTGAGACCGAGGCAACCTAGGTCTCTGATCTAGTGTCAACGAGTACATGAGCATTATAGAATTTAAATATAGAGTTTAATCCTCAAATACAGAACTGTCTGAATGATAGAACAGTGATAGCTTAAGCAAAGCAGAAGGGTAATCTAAGGTCTGCGAACGAAACCTGCATCTACCTCAAAATCTCCAATGATCTAGTACAGGTGCCTCCGACTATCAATCACCTCTCTCAGAAGTGCCTGGGTCCGCACATAAAGTGCAGAGTGTAGTATGAGTACAGCCGATCACATGTACTCAATAAATAACAAGCCCAACCTGGGGCTGAAAGAAGTGACGAGTTTTGCAATTTCTCAACATCCAATGAAAATAATCTATGAAACAATATAGAATAATAATGGTAAAGAGAAGTAACTCAAGCAATATTAATTTCAACCTTTTCACAATAATAGGAAAATAGACATGTTTTTCATGAATAGCTGTAAAGGCATGAATTCTTTCATAGAGTTTTCTAAGCATGATGTTATTAGCTTAGCAACAACTTCCAGTCCAAAAATACCAAATAAGGACATCCAGTACCATCAAACATAAGGAAGAATCACAATGGCTCCCAATACTTCAGAAAGCCCTTTCCACGCGAATCAACCTCCCAATTGCTCGAATCTAGTCAAAAACAACTTAATAACATTAAATAATGCTGTAGGAGACAACCTCAAATAATAAATCTATGATCTTGAATCAATTATGCATAGTCAACCAAAAAGTCAATCCTGAGCCAGCACCCCAGAACCTGTCAAAATTCATAAATTCCGAACATGCATTCCAATACAAGTCCAAATATGTATGTTTCATACAAATATAACCTCAAATCCACCCTCAAATCATTAATTTCCTTCTCCAAAATCATAGTCAAACCCCCTCTACCCCCCCCCCCA
>MCJB01022540.1:0-43900 GCA_002018475.1 Nicotiana obtusifolia | reverse complement strand
GGGGAGGGTTTCATCTAACATCATAAGGTAAGTAATTCCTACCCAATGTGAGTTTAGTATGTAGATCTTGGGTAGATTTTTGCATGTAAATTATTAAAATTTTAGTATTTTGTTGAAAAACCTAGATTTTAATAAAAATGGGATTAGACCATGAGAATGGGTATGGAATTGAGTAAGATTATATATTTTTGTTGGTCTGGTTATGGGTAATAATTATTTACAAAATTTTCGGAATCTGGGCACGTGGGCCCGAGGGTGAATTTTAGGAATCCCCCAAATTGGGTTGGGTAATTACTCTAATAGCTAAATTATGAGTTTTTGCAAATATTGATTAGTTTGTATAACTTTTAGCTAGTTTCCGATGGCTCGACATCGATGTGAGGCTTTTATTTGTTTGTGGATCTGGAAGTGAATTTTGAAACGAGGTAAGTCTCTTTCCTAACCTTGTAAGAGTGAATTAACCCTATAGGTGTCTAAATTGTTATTTGCTATTCATTTTAGGTGCTACGTACACACGAAGTGATGAGAGTTTCGACGTAGCTAAAAATTCATGTTATGTCCGGATAGTCATAAGACTTTATCATGTAATACTTGCACTATTTGAACTCAACTAGTTAGTTTAATTATTTGTATTAATGAGTAAAATTTGATTGAACATTTTGTTAGACCGAGCTTCATTAATTAGAGATTTGGCGGAATGATTAATTACTTAAGAAAAAATTCATAATTCATTATGGGCTTACCTTGGGTTGTAAACACGAAATTCGTAGTCCGAAGAGTTTCTCTATTCTTGTGGATCGGGCCGAATGCATTGGTAATATTTATATATAATGTAATGCATCCATGGATTGGGCTGTACCACTTCGGTAGTGTATGTACACGATTGTTGTGAATTGGATCGTATGACCTCGACATAACTCGTGCATGTTGTCGCTAGGAGTCCGATTATACTCGATATATCCTTCATGACTTAAGAAATTGTAAATACGTGTTGGCCTTTACTTGTTGAGACTAGCATTTGATATTTGGGGTTTTTTAATTTGTTATTTCATTAAGAATCATTTAATTATTGCCTCTTATTCCATTATTGTTGTTGTATTTCTTGCCTATTTATAATTCTTGCACATTAAGTATATTAATCACTAGTAAGTGTCGATGTCTACCCCTCATCACTACTTCTTCGAGGTTAAACTAGATACTTACTCGGTACACGTTGTTTACGTACTCACAGCTACACATCTACACAAATTGTTCAGGTTCTAAGGCAGGTACATCTGGTGTTCGTCCAGGCGCATCCGCATTACCCGAAGGCCTAGTGGTGAGCTACTTCTTATGCTCCATTTTGCAGCACTCGGAGCCTCCTCTTGTTATATTTGCTTTTTCTGTCTATTCTTTTTGAGACAATAGTTTTAAGTAGTTTTTTATATACTACTAGATGCTCGCGCACTTGGGACACCGGGTTTTGGAAAATTCTAGTAGTTGTTCATGGTTTTTGATTATTAAATTCACTGCTTTATTCTCATGTTTTGTTTATGCATTACATTACTACGATCACTCACTATTTGTTTCTTTGTTAAATAAAAAAGCAATGACTTTGAAAATATTAAAATGAGCAATTAAATACATAGTTCATTGTTGATTTGCCTAGCGGCACCGTTGGGCCCTATCACGGCCTATAGTGGGAATTAGGTCATGACAGCTATCAGAGCACTAGGTTCACATAGATCTCACGAAGTCATAAGCAGGCCTAATAGAGCTTTGCGCAAGAGTGCAGAGAAATCTATACTTATGTTCGAGAGGCTATAGGGTGTTAGGAAACTCCTCTTTCTTCATCTCCTATCGTGCAGTTGATGTTGTGCTAAGTATCTTTCTCTTATTCTCTTACAGATGGTAAAAACGTGCACAGCGGATGTACCCGACGATGGAGGAGCTGCCCCCCATGTTGCTACAGGCCGAGGCAGAGGCCGAGGTATGGCTCCAACTCCTGCTAGAGGATGAGGGCATCCTAGAGTTGCTCCCACTGTACCACAAGCGGATACTGTGGAGGATCCTGTCATTGAGGAGCAGCGTGAGGTTCCAACAGCTGAGCCGGGCCCAACAGATTTCATGTTCGCACCGGGATTTCAGGAGGTCATGGGCTGTATGCTGCGTTTCATGGACTCTATGACGCAGGCTGGTTTTCTTCCAGCAAACCCAGCAACATCTCAGGCAGGAAGGGGAGCAAAGACCCCTACAGCTCAGGCTCTATGGCATGTTGCTGCCGTATATCTAACCCTATGTGCACTACCTGTGAGTGGGGCTCAGCTAGTTGTACCGATTGTACCAGAGCCCAGACCAGATACAACCATCGAGCCGCATAAGATGTTTGATTGGTGGACCAGACTACATCCTCCTGCCTTTGGCGGTGAGCGACATGAGGACCCCCAGGATTTCATTGATCGTTGCAAGGACAGGCTGTACAACATGAGAGTGTTGGAGTCCAACGAGTTGGACTTCACCGCATTTCAGTTGGAGGGCAGGGGCCATAGATGGTGGCAGTCCTATCTTTTTAGCAAACCAGCGGGTTCGCCTCCCTTGACTTGGGACCAGTTCACACGTCTTTTTCTGGATAGATGTATTCCACCCCTTTAAAGGGAAGATCTACGTGATCAGTTCGAGCGGCTCTAGCAGGGTCAATTATCTGTGATAGATTATGAGGCGAGGTTCTCTGAGTTGTCTCGCTATGCATTACAATACTCCTCACCGATGCAGAGAGAGTGTAGAGGTTTATTGTGGGCTTGCATCATAGTATTCAGGTCACTATGGCCCGAGAGGTTGAGACGGGGACTCCTTATGAGCAAGTTGTGGAGATAGCTCGGTAGATAGGGGGCATTCGCAATGGGGGCTGATTGTATACCACGGGGGAAAAGAGGCCTCGGCATTTTGGGGGATTCAGCGGCGCCCCGTCTGGTGGCACTAGCCAGTTCATGAGGAGTCAGTCCAGCAGGCCCACTTCTCCAGCATCATCGATTTTTGGGGGTGCACCGGTGCGGCACTGTTTCAGCGCCATTCCAAAGAGCTCCTACCTTCCCCCGGTATTTAAGGTTCTTCCAATGGGTATTGAGGTCCCCAGGGTCATCCTCAGGGTCAATCATCTTCCGTACCGAGAGGTTGCTATGAGTGCGGGGAGCTTGGCAACATGAAGAGATTTTACTGCAGGCTTCAAGGCAAGGCAGTACAGTAGGGCCATCATCCCATGTTCACCGCACCAGCTGCCGCACCGGCCGTTCGGCCTACCAGAGGCGGAGGACAAGTAGGTAGGGGCCGCCCTAGAGGTGGAGGCCAGTCAGGTGGCGCTCCAGCTAGGTTTAATGTTTTTCCAAGTAGACCAGATGTAGCAGCCTCAGATGCCGTGGTCACAGATATTATTTCGGTCTGTGGTAGGAATGCTTCCATACTATTTGATCTAGGGTCTACATATTCATATGTTTCATTACTATTTGCTCATTATCTAGGTGTCTCTCGTAAATCCTTAGGTGCTCCGGTATATGTGTCCATGCCAGTGAACAATTATATTATTATGGATTAGATTTACCGATCCTATATTGTGACTTTCTAGTTGTGAGACCAGAGCGGATCTTCTGTTGCTAGACATGATCCACTTTAAGGTCATCCTGGGATAGACTGGTTGTCTCCGTACCATGTTGTTCTTAATTACCCTGCGAAGACTGTTACCTTGGCGATGCCAGAGTTGCCTAGATTGGAGTGGAGGGGTTCATTTATCAGTACATCTAGTCGGGTTATCTCTTTCTTGAAGGCTCGACATATGGTCGAGAAGGGTTGTTTGGCTTATCTGGCTTATGTTCGAGACACTGCTACAGAGACTACCACATCAGCACCCGTGATGCGAGAGTTCTCCAATGTGTTTCCTTTTGATCTACCCGACATGCCACCAGATCATGATATCAAGTTCAGTATTGATTTGGGGCTAGGTACCCAGCCTAGCTCTACTCCACCGTACAACATGGCTCCTAAAGCGTTAATGGAACAATTTGAGGAGTTTCTAGTGAAGAGGTTTGTTACGCTGAGTGTGTTTCCTTGGGGTGGACCGGTATTGTTTGTGAAGAAGAAGGATAGGAGTATGCGGAAGTTCATTGATTACCGTCAGTTGTTCAAAGTTACCATTAAGAACAAGTACCCATTGCCGCAGATTGATGATTTGTTTGACTAGTTACAGGGTGCCAGGGTGTTCTCTAAGATCGACTTGAGATCTAGGTAACATCAGCTGAATATTCGTGCTTTGGATGTTCCGAAGACGACTTTCTGAACTAGATATGACTACTATGAGTTTCTAGTGATGTCTATCAGCTTGACCAACGTCCCGGCGGCGTTTATGGATTTGATGAACCAAGTGTTCGAGCCATATCTTGACTCATTTGTCATTGTTTTATTGATGACATATTGACCTGCTCGCATAGTATGGAGGAGCATGAGCAGCATTTGCTAAGTTCTCCAAGTGCGAGTTCTGGTTAGATTCTGTGGTATTCTTAGGGCATGTCATATTAGGTGAGGGTATTAAGGTAGATCCCAGGAAGATCGAGGCAATCGAGAGTTGGCCTCGTCCTACCACATCGACCAAGATCCAGAGTTTCTTGCGGTTACCAGGTTATTATTGATGATTCGTTAAGGGCTTCTCATCTATTGTGGTACCTTTGACTAGATTGACCTAGAAGGGTGCTCCATCTCGATGGTTCGATGATTGCAAGGAGATCTTTTAAAAGCTCAAGAACGCATACTACAACACCAGTGTTAGTGTTGCCCTCTTGTTCAGGGATGTATACTATGTATTGTGATGCTTCACGCGTTAGTCTGGGTTGTGTATTGATGTAGGAGGGGCAATTTATTGCATATGCTTTACGTCAGCTGAAGCTCTACAAGAAGAATTACCTCGTACATGATTTGGATTTAGCCGCGATAGTTCGGGCTCTAAAGATCTGGAGACATTATTTTTATGGGTGGTCTGTAAGGTTTACACTGATCATCGCACCTTGCAACATTTGTTTATGCAAAGGGATCTTAATTTTAGGTACCGCAAGTGGCTTGAGTTACTGAACGACTATGATATTACCATCCTTTACCACCCGGGCAAGGCGAATGTGGTTGCGGATTCCTTGAGCAAAAAGGCCGAGAGTATGGGTAGTTTAGCATTCATTTCAGTAGAAGAGAAGCCATTGGCTTTGGACATTCATTCCTTAGCTAACAGATTTGTAAGGCTAGATATTTCATAGCCCAGTCGAGCTCTTGCATTTGTTATGGCTCAATCTTCATTATTTGAGAAGATAAAGGCTCGTCAATATGATGATCTGCACTTGCTGGTTCTTAGAGAGACGGTACTGCAGGGTGGTGCCAAGGAGGTTACTATGAGAATGGTGTTA
This sequence comes from Nicotiana obtusifolia, assembly GCA_002018475.1. Taxonomy (NCBI): domain Eukaryota; kingdom Viridiplantae; phylum Streptophyta; class Magnoliopsida; order Solanales; family Solanaceae; genus Nicotiana; species Nicotiana obtusifolia. Next base: position 38,486 of record MCJB01022540.1, on the reverse strand, counting down.
TGCGACTCCAGGGACGCCTATGTTTTCCTTATTTTGATGGCTTGAGGGAGAAAGTTCTAGAAGAGGCACACAGTTCTTAGTATTCCATTCATCAAGTGCTATGAAGATGTATCGCGACCTAAGGCAGCATTACTGGTGGCGGCTGATGAAAAAGGACATAGTTGAGTATGTAGCGAGATGTCTAAATTGCCAACAGGTTAAGTATGAGCACCAGCGGCCAGGTGGCCTACTCCAGCAGATTGTTATACCAGAGTTGAAATGGGAGTGTATCGCTATGGACTTTGTAGTTGGGTTGTCGTGGACGTTGAGGAAGTTTGATGTTGTTTGGGTCATTGTCGACAGGCTGACCAAGTCAGCACTCTTTAATCCCGTAAGGACTATGTACTCTTCAAAGAGATTGGCCCAGGTTTACATTCAGGAGATTGTTTGGTTGCATGGTGTGCCTGTTTCTATCATATCAGATAGAGGCCTTCAGTTCACTTCGCATTTCTATAAAGCATTACAGAGCGAGTTGGGCACCCGGGAAGAGCTCTGCACAGTCTTTCATCCATAGACTGACGAGAAGTCGGAACATATAGTTCAGATTCTGGAGGATATGCTCAGGGCATGTGTGATTGACTTAGGAGGGTAGTGGGATCGATTCCTGCCTTTGGCCGAGTTTGCTTATATCAATAGTTATCAGTCAAGCATCGAGATATCTCCATTTAAGGCCTTTCATGGTTGGCGATGTCGTTCGCTTATTGAATGGTTTGAGCCCGGTGAGGCTAAGTTATATGGCATTGATTTAGTGAAGGATGTCTTGGAGAAGGTAAAGTTTATTCAGGAGTGACTTTGCAAAGCACAATCCAGATAGAAGAGTTAAACAGATCAGGAGGCGCGTGATTTATCATTTATGGTGGGCGAGAAGGTTCTCTTGAAAGTCTCGCGGATGAAGGGTATTATAAGGTTCAGAAAGAAGGGTTAGCTGAGTCCAAGGTTTATTTGCCCATTTGAGGTATTGAGGCGAGTTGGGGAGGTTGCTTATGAGCTTGCTTTGCCTCCCAGTTTCTCGGGAGTTCATCCAGTTTTCCATGTGTCTATGCTCCGGAAGTACCATGCTGACAGATCGCATGTGTTAGATTACAAAACGGTACGGATGAGAGCTTGGGTTATGAAGAGCAGCCAGTTGCCATTGTCGACAGGCAGGTACACCAGTTGAAGTCTAAGAAGATTTTTGTGGCAAAGGTCCAGTGGAGGGGTCAACCAGTTGAGGAAGCGACTTGGGAGACCGAAGTGGACATGCGGAGCAGATATCCGAACTTATTCAGCACTCAAGGTATGATTCTAGACCCATTCGAGAATGAATGATTGTTTAAGAGGTGGAGAATGTAATGATCCGACCGGTCGTTTTTCTTTCTAAATCCCTGTCCCCTAATTAAGACTATCTGTATGTGCTTTTACTATTTCATGACTTGCAGGGATGGTTGGTTTAGGTTTGAAAGGATTCGAATTGAAATCGGAATACTTAGTTCCTTAGTAGTGGCCTAAGATGGCCAAGTTTGACTTGAGTCAACATTTTTAGTAAACAACCTCAGAATTGGGATTTGACAATTCCAATAGGTTGGTATGATAATTTTAGACTTGGGCGTGTGACCGGATCGGATTTCGGGTGATCCAGTAGCATTTCGGCGCTTAACGGTGAAAGTTGACACATTGAAGGTTTTCTAGTTCTTTAAATTTGATTTGGAGTAGACTTTGGAATATCAAGGTCCGTTTGGGATTCCGAGCCAGGGAATAAGTTCGTATGGTGATATATGATTTGTACGCAAAATTTGGTGTCATTCCAAGTTGCCTATGTATGATTCGATGCGTTCGGAGCTAGTTGAAGAAATTTGAAGTTCATAAGTTGATCAATTTGGTTTTGGGGTGTAATTCTTTGTTTTGACGTTGTTTTACATGTTCTGAGCGTTCAAGCAGGTCCGTATTATGTTTATGGACTTGTTGGTGCAGTTGGATGGGGTCCCGGGTACCTCGGGTGAGTTTCGAACCACCCGAAGCTGAGTTCAAAATTCTGCTATCTGTTGTTCTAGTTTTCTTCTTCGCGAATGCAGAGAAGTCCTCGTGTTTGTGACGAAGGAAATTGGACTGGGGAAAATTTGTTCTTCGCGTTCGCATAAAGGGGCTCGCGATCGTAAAGCTCTGGCCACGGGTCTTCGCGTTCATGAGATGGTCCGCGCTCACGAAAGGTAAGGTGAGCTGGGGGGAGGGCAGGCTGTTGGTTTTCACGTTCGCGAAGAGGCCCTCACATTCGCGTAGGGCAGGCAAGGCAAGCCTTTTGTTAGCGAGGCTTGTATCGTGTTCGGGTTGTGCAATTATCAGCGCCTTGGCCGCTTTGCCTTCACGATCCGAAGGATGAAAATTTGTGCACTCTCTTTTTTAAAAATGGGACTTAGGCCATTTTTTCTCATTTTCATTTCCCCTGGCCGATTTTGGAGCTCTTAGAAGGGGGAGGGGGGTTCATCTAACATCATAAGGTAAGTAATTCCTACCCAATGTGAGTTTAGTACATAGATTATGGGTAGATTTTCACATGTAAATTATGAAAATTTTAGTATTTTGTTGAAAAACCTGGATTTTGATAAAAATGGGATTAGACCATGAAAATAGTTATGGAATTGAAAAAATATTATATACTTGTGTTCGTCTGGTTATGGGTAACAATTATTTACAAATGTTTTCGAAATCCGGGCAAGTAGGCCCAGGGGTAAATTTTAGGAATCCTCCAAATTGGGTTGGTTAATTACTCTAATAGCTAAATTATGAGTTTTTGAGCAAATATTGATTAGTTTGTACAACCTTTGGCTAGTTTCGGATTGCTCATCACCGACGTGAGGCTTTTAGTTTGATTTGTGCACCGGAAAGTGGATTTGGAAATGAGGAAAGTCTCTTACCTAACCTTGTAAAAGGGAATTAACCCCATAGGTGTTTAAATTGTTATTTGCTATTAATTTTGGGTGCTACATACACAGAAAGTGACGAGAGTTCCGATATAGCTAAAAATTCATGTTATGTTCAGATAGACATAGGATTTTATCATGCAATACTTGCACTATTTGAACTCAACTTGTTAGTTTAATTACTTGTATTAATAATTAAAATTTGATTAAATATTATATTAGACCGAGCTTCATTACTTAGAGATTTGGCAGAATGATTAATAGTAGATGAAAAACTTCATAATTCCTTTACGGGCTTACCTTAGGTTGTAAACACGAAATTCGTAGTCTGTAGAGTTTTCCTATTCTTGTGGACCAGGCCGAACACCTCGGCAATATTAATAAATAATGTGATGCATCCATGGATCGAGCCGTACAACCTCGGTAGTGTATGTACACGATTGTTGTGGATCGGGCCGTACGACCTTAGCATAACTCGTGCGTGTTGTCGCTAGGAGTCCGATTACACTTGATATATCCTTCATGACTTGAGAAATTGTAATTACGTGTTGGCCTTACTTTTTGAGACTACCATGTGATATCTTAGGACTTTTAATTTGTTATTTCATTAAAGAATCATTTAATTATTGCCTCTTATTCTATTATTATAATTTTATTTCATGCCTATTTATAATTCTTGCACATTTTGTATATTGACCACTAGGAAGTGTCGATGTCGACCCCTCGTCACTATTTCTTCCAGGTAAGACTGGATACTTACTGGGTACATGTTGTTTACGTACTCACGCTACACTTTTGCACAAATTAGCAGGTTCGCAGGTACATCTGGTGTTCGTCCAGGCGCGCATCCGCATTACCCAGAGGCCTAGTGGTCAGCTGCTTCTCAGTCTCCGTTCTGCAGCACTCGGAGCCTCCTCTTGTTATATTTACTATTTTTGTCTATTATATTTCAAACAGTAGTTTTAGGGAGTTTTGTATATTTTACTAGATGCTCGTGCACTTGGACACTGGATTTTGGAAAATTCTAATAGATGTTTATGGTTTTTGATTATTAAATTCACAGCTTTACTCTCATGTTTAGTTTATGGTTTACGTTACTAGGATCACTTACTATTTGTTTCTTTTTTAAATAAAAAAAATCAATGACTTTGAAAATATTAAAATGAGCAATTAAATAGATAATTCATCATTGGCTTGCCTAGTGGCGACGTTGGGCGTCATCACGACCTATAGTGGGAATTGGGTCGTGATAATTTTTATTCTCGATGATTGATATCATTTCCAACAATAATTTTACTATCTCAAACATAATTTTTTTTGTAGCAATACTATCGTAGTAAATTTTAAAGAAGAGAAAACATATTTAATAACCAAGCTTTTAAAGAAATATTTATGATTTAAATTTTAAGAACAACAAGTAATTTATATGAATGAAAAATTAAGAGGCAATTGGTCTTGTAAGAAAAAATTACAAGGACAAAGGTAAAATTACACAAATCATGGAGTTTTCTTGTTAGAAAGAGAGTTTTTCTATTTTTTATAGTTTTTTTTTAAATATTTTTTTCTTTTATTTGGAAAATATATCCAATACATAATTATACTGAAAATAAATTATTTAATTTTGAAGTCCTAAATTTAAGGAAAGGTTTTTGATTTTATAATTTTATCCAACGTAAAAAATATTTTTAAAGGGTAAAAAATACGAACGATATTTCAGTAACGGTTCGTCTTTTTTTACCCTTTATATTTTGAATATAATATATATAGATTATAATTATATTTTATATTTATATGCCGGTTTGATTCGGTTTCTTTACTCAATACCAAACTAAATCAAACTAAACCTAGTCGGGTTGTTGACCAAGGGTTGACTTTTGGGAAAATGGATTCGAAATCGGGTTTTGATATTTCTGATACATTCATATGATCATATTGGAATTGTACGTATGTTCATATTCAGTGTTGGAGGTTCCTAGAAGAACTCGACGCCATTTGTTAAAAGTTGACAATTTGAAGTAAGAGTTCATAAGTTAGACCAAGAGTCCACTTTGATATTATTGGACTTCGATTGATGTTTCAATACTTTGTATAGGTCTATATAGTCGAATTAAATATATGTGCAATATTTGGAAATAATCTGAAGTGTCTAAGTGTGATTTATACACTATTTTGAAAGAATGAAGATTTAAGAACGTAAGAGAAATTCTATTCGGTTTGAGCCTCGATTCTTTATTGTGATATTTCTGTGAGAGTTTTGAGCCTTTATACAAGTCCATATAGGGTGTTTGGAATTGTACGAATTATTGGATGGAGTCCTGAGGGGCTCGGGTGTGTATCAGCGTATTTGGAGCAAGGTTTGAAAGACTTGAAATGCTGAAATTATAATTTTCTAAACATTATCTGAATTCACTAGAGATCTATTCAAAATATATAAGGAATTGGCTGAAGATGCACTGATCAAAGCTATTTCTCATTGAATTTAGATTTCCTAAATTCAAACTGTTTATTATTACGACATGTATACAAAAAGTTATGACTATTTCAGTAAAGGAGGGGCAATATTGTTATTTCTGAGAAATTTTTTTGCACTTGTATATTGTAACGATCTGATTGATCTTTTTGAATACTAGCTCCCCTTTCTATGTTTCGAGACCTTTTATGGCTATATTTGATGATATATGACTTGCGTGCATGGTCCATGTCGATTTGCGAAAAGTCTAAATGTGAGTTTTTAAAGAAAATGTGATTTTTGACTTTGAAAGTGGCTAGAGTTGATCATGGTCAATATCTTTTGTAAACGATCTCAGATTGGTGTTTTGACGATTCCAATAGGTTCATATGATAATTTTGAACTTGTACGCATGTTTGGTAAGGCTCCCATGTGACCCGATGCTATTTCAGCACTTTATGTGGAAAATTAAAAATTTGAGTTTGAACTTTGAAAATCTTGAGTTTAGGTGATCGATTCTTGAGTTTAGAAGTTATGGTGAATACTTTAGCTTATGAGCGAGCTTGTTTGATGTTAATATAATTGCGTGAACATTCAGATTGGAACCCGAGGGGCTCAAGTGACTTTCAGATAGATTGCGAACTATTTTGCATAGTTGAAGGATTGTTAGTGTGTTGGGCTGCAAATCTCGTATTTTGCGAGTGCTCACTCACATTTCTGAAGATGGGAAGGGACTGGGCACTTTGCTTTTGCAAAGTTCTATCCGCTTTTGCGAATGGATGGGTATCGCAATTGCGAGGGTTGGGTTGCAATTGCGACGTTGGGGGACTTAAGAACAACTTAGTAAATGTGATGCTTGCTTTGCTTCTGTGAGGGGCTGGACCTTTCCAAATGCAAAGGGTTAGTCGTAGTTGCGACATCTGGGAGTGTAACGACCCGATTGATCATTTTGTGTAATTGCGCGTTGTTACCCCTTTTTATGCCTCACACACGTGTGTTTATGATTTTGTGACTTGCAGGGTTGGTTAGTTTCATTCCGGGACGCTTTCGGATTGATCTGGACCATTTAAATAAGAAAATATTGACCAAAATTTAATTGTATCTTTTGAAATTCTTGAACTTTACTTTAAAATTCATGCGTTTTAGTGTTCGATTCGTAGTTTTAGATATTATTTTTGTGTTTTGATCGCGTGAGCAAGTTCATATGATGTTTTTAAACTTGTGTGGAGGTCTGGTTTGGGGTCCCCGGGGGCTCGGGTGAGTTTCGGATATGTATCAGAGTGTTTTGGATGGAAAACCGAAAAACTAGTGTGCGGCAGCTTCTGGTGTCGCATTTGCGAAAACCAAGTTTGCAATTGCGAACATAGAAGGGGGCCTCAGGTGTTGCAATTACGATGCCAGTCTCGCAATTGTGAAGTTGTAACGACCTGACTTGTCATTTTGAGAATTTACGTCCCATTTAACGACTTAAGGTCCTGAGCAGCTTTGTAATGTGTGTTATGACTTGTGTGTGTGGTTGAGTTTGGTTTTCGGATGATTCGGGATTAAATGGAAAGAAACATTCTTATTTTTGAAACTTAAATGGAAAGGGCTGACCGGAGTTTGACTTTAGAGAAAACGACTCCGGAAAGGAATTTTTATGATTTCAACTTCGTATGGTGATTTCAGACTTAAGCATATGTCCGGATTTGGATTTGGAGGTCCGTAGGAAAATTCGACGCAATTTGGCGAAATAGGAAAAGTTGAAGTTTTGAAATACTTATAAGTTTGACCGAAGGTTGACTTTATTAATAACGAATTTGGATTTCGATTCCGGAAATTGGAATAGCTCCATTACATCATTTATGACTTGTCTGCCAAATTTGAAGTCATTCCGGATTGATTTGATACGTTTCGGCGTAAATTATAGAAGTTGGAAGATTTGAAAACTCGCAATTCGATTCGAGGTGCGATTCATAGTTTTGACGTTTTTTAATGTGGTTCGAGGCCTCAACTAAGTTCGTATTGTATTGTTGGACATATTGGTATATTTTGTTAAGGTCTCGAGGGCTTCGGGTGGATTCCGGATGGTTAACGGATCGGGTTTTGACTTAAGGAAAGCTGGAAAATTCTGGTTGCTGGTGCAAACGTTTCTGCAAAGTCTTGGTCGCAGAAGCGACCTCGCAAAAACGCGATAATCATCGCAGAAGCGACTGAAGAGAAAGCTGGGCAGAGGCTGGCAGTGGTCATAGGTGTGAAGCATTTTTCGCATCCGCATGATCACAGAAGTAGGTGAAGAAGGCACAGCAGCAGACAGCAGTGCAGGAGCGCAACTCTAGTTGCACCTGCGGTTGCGCATAAGCGGAGCTAGTGTCCACAAGTGCGAAGCTTCAGCTGGCAGTGATCATTCGCAGAAGCGAGATTAGTCACGCAAAAGCGAGCTTGCAGGCGCGCAAATTTGTTCTGCTGAAGTGAAACTGGGCAGAAATGTAAGGACCAAAATGCACATTTTTCTTCATATCGTTTTGAAGTTTGAAGCTCGGTTTTTGGGCGATTTTGGAGGAGTTCTTCATGACTTTGTCTTGCGTAAGTGTTCTATATCCGTTGACATTCGGGTTGACTTTTCAAAATGATATTTTAAGTCGACATTTTTTTATCCAAAATTTGTTTTCGATGAATTTTAATGAAGTTATATAATTTATTCGGCTAGATTTGAGCCGTCTGGAGGTCATTTCACGCAACAAGGCTATTTTGGAATATCTGCCTAATTCAAAAAGGTAAGTATCTTGCCTAATCTTGAGTGAGGAAAATACCCTTTAGGCGTTGAGTCTTATGTGAAAATTGTGTGATTGAAAACCGTGTACATGAGGTGACAAGTAAGTACTTGGCTTATATATGCAAATTATATTGGTTAAAATTCATAAACACCCTTATGTATTAAATTGAAAATTGTTGGCACTTGTTAAATCTTTTATTTGCCATGTCGCATTCTTTACTAGCCCAGTTGCTCCTAAATGCTTATTTGGAATTATTACTATATTGTCCATTCGTAGCACTTTTATTGTTAAGCTTCCGTGTTCGTGAAATTAATTTCATTATTGATTTTTTTCATCTGCAAACAATTAAAGGGAAATTTAGTTAATAAGAAGCATAAAGTATTTACCTGAAGTTGTGATTAAAGGAAGTTGTTTTCCTTGCTGAATTACTTTTCAATTATAATGTTATTATTAGGAATTTCATAAATGTTGTGTGTGGCCTTGAGCTATTATAAGGAACAAAGCTCAAGGAAAGCAAGCTAAGTCATAGGTACGAAAGTTTTCCTACAAAAAGGGGCTGGCTTCAACAACCCATAAAGGACGGCTTGCCAAGCTACACAAATAGTTAATTTGTTTACAGTCGCAAAAGTTTTCCTACAAAAGGGGCTGGCTTCAACAACCCATTCAGGGACGGCTTGCCAAGCTACACAACTCAGAAAACTTTTGTACTATAACCAACGTTAGCTGTTCATAACTCAGAAAACTTTCGTACTACAATAAGCTAACTTTCAAAGAGTACACTTACTTTATTTTCATACATGGACCGGCCTTTCCATCCATTCGAAAGAAAGAACAAGAGGGAAATTTATAAAGAACTCATATGTAATATATCACACGAGATTTACAAAGATTACAAGGTAATTCCAGTGGAACCCTTCGGGTTGAAAATTGCACCCTCCTTGTTCCAAAAAGCTATTATAAAAATCTTCCAACCCATCCTTCATACCTCCTTAGTTTACATTGATGACATCCTGTTATTTAGTGCTACATTAGAAGAACATGTCAACTTGCTTCGTTAATTCGAGACATTAGTAACACAGTACGGAATCATGCGCTCAGCAAAAAAGATGGTTCTTGCTCAAAAGGAGATTAATTTTCTCGGAATGCATTTTGCCCAAGGTGAATACAGTCCAGGACCACATATATGTCAGGAATTACTTAAATTTCCAGACACCAACCTCACAACAAAGCAGATTCAACAATTCTTTGGTGTAATAAATTATGTAAGAGATTTCATCCCAAATATCTCTACATACATTTCACCGCTCATAGGAATGCTCATGAAAAATGCACCATGATGGGGAGAGAAACAGGATGAAGCAGTCAGAAAAATAAAGGAGATATGTAAAAATGTCAAGTCTCTCTACATCCCTTCAGATGGAAAAAAGATACTGCAAACCGATGCCAGCCATGAATATTGGAGTGCTGTTCTATTTGAAGAAAAAGATGGCTAGCGAAAATATGCGGATACGCCGGTGGAAAGTTTAAAGATGCCGAGCAACATTATCATTCCACCTTCAAATAAATTCTTGCAGTAAAGAATGGAATCAAGAAATTTAATTTTTTCCTTATCCATACAGAATTTCTAATAGAAATGGATATGAAGGCTTTCCCAAAAATGATCCGGATAAATTCAAAAATTATCCCCAATCCTCAGATTCTCAGATGGGCTCAATGGTTCTCTCCATACAAGTTTCAAGTTAGGCACCTGAAAGAAAAGGATAATATTCTCGTAGATTTTCTATCACGACCAGAAGAATTCTCAAAAAGATTTTTCCCAATAAAACTGAAGCCAAGTAGCCACATCTTTATGTTTTCAAATTAACCGGTAACAAGTTTATTAAAGCCAACAGATCATCCACCGGAATTGTTCAACCTCATGGATCCCTTTGATTCGTCAATTATTATGAAAAGGAGAACTTATTATGAGCTCCAAGTTTTCCGGCAATATGGAGGATCCATTCTAAAGCCTTATAGTGTTAATCCAGAATATTCGTTCTGCCATATATTCATTGCTCAAGCCAAGGATTTTCCACAAGAACTACTATGATTTTTCTGGTACCTATGTCATCAGTATTATATTTTCATGGAATTCAAATGCAACGTCTTCAGGGATTTTGATACCATTGCACCAGCCCTTAGAGTATTTTTACTATGGTTCAAGCCCAGAAGATATTGTACGAAATGTTTTAATGATTCCTATACAGCAAAAATATTCATGTTTCATAGGTCGGTGAAGATCGTTAATGGAAAAATCCAGGCGCAAGCAGAGGCATCATTCCGGTGGAAATTTCCCGTGTCCATTTTATCAATGGAGAAAGAGTATAGCGAGGCACAAAGAATCATTTTTTAGCAAAATAGGTGCATCCCAAAAGAGATATGGCCAAATGAATGGGCAAGCTGGAATTATACCAATACCCATCCTCACTAGGAAAGAGTCCGGGAAGCAGCAAAAGAATATCAAACACCATATGAAGTCATCCGAGAAAAGATCACTAATGACATTTCCAGATTAAGGTTGCGGATTACATCTCTCAGTCCAAAAGAAAAGGAACATAGCAGAGAAGAACCGTCAAGTTCCAGGCGTTACTTCACAAGATCTTCGAAAAGATGCCTGGAAGACAATTCTATGATCGATAAAGGATAATTGTCTTAATCCCTGCTAATCTCACCATAATCCTCCATTACCTACCCAAAAACCCTCAAAAAATATCCTACCTATGCCAAGACAAATTTTCACATCTTTCCATACTATCCGGGTCCCACTTCACATTGTTTTCCTACCATAATCCTCCAAAAACTCTCAAAAAATATCCTACCCATGCCAAGACAAATTTCCACATTTTTTCATGCTATCCGGGCCCCACTTCACCTCGTTTTCACATGCTTCCACATGCCTACACATGCTTCTTCACATGCAACACAGTACATTCACATGGCGTCACAGTACTTTCACATGCTACACTATGTATATTTCACCCCGTTCACATGCTTTCAGGTGTTTTTAGTGGTTTTGCCTAAAGTCCTTCACATGACCGGAGGGACCCGCTTGTAGATAAGTTTGCCATGTAAGATCGGTTTGCTTTATCTAGAATGTTTGACTTGTAGTAACCTCCTAGTCCTATATAAAGGAGGCCTTGTAGTAGTTGTAGGATCATCTTAGACAACAGCTTAGAATTATCTTGTAATCTTTGTAAATCTCTTGTGATATATTACATATGATTTCTTTCTAAATTTTCCTCTTGTTCTTTCTTTCGAATGGATGGAAAGGCCGATCCATGTATGAAAATAAAGTAAGTGTACTCTTTGAAAATTAGCTTATTGTAGCACGAAAGTTTTCTGAGTTATGAACAGCTAACGTTGGTTATAGTACAAAAGTTTTCTGAGTTGTGTAGCTTGGCAAGCCGTCCCTAAATGGGTTGTTGAAGCCAGCCCCTTTTGTAGGAAAACTTTTGCGACTATAAACAAATTAACTGTTTGTGTAGCTTGGCAAGCTGTCCCTTATGGGTTGTTGAAGCCAGCCCCTTTTTGTAGGGAAACTTTCGTACCTATGATTTAGCTTGCTTTCACGGAGTCTCTTGCTTTGTTCCTTATATTGTGGTATCAGAGCCAGCCCGTCCTTTCGGAGGGAGGAACAGTTTACTAAATATGTCTGAGTCATTTCCATCATCCTCTTCCTTAGCAAAAATGAATATGTCTCCCACTCTATATAAAACCCTGTCCAAAAAATATGATTACCTCTATGAAGTAGATATCCTACCTGATGAACAAAAAGTATCTACCACTAAACTACCTCTCAAAAACCCTTACTCAGCTTTCGCCAAAAAATCATTTGCACCCTGGACCCAAATTAGTTCCCTAGTCCAACACAGACCAAAAGGAGTCAAGGAATATGTTGCTGCCTCAAAACTTGACCAGCATCCTATTCTTGCCACTCGAGAGGAACAATTTATCACACTTCAAATCCTAGATGATTTTCCCAGGCAATGGAGAGATAATGGGTTTACACATATCCATTTTGGTGCTATCCGAATCGCTTTAACATATCACGGAAGAAAAGGTCAACCTGTTGTAGCTCAACTTTCTCTTCTAGATACAAGATACTTAGAGTACCAACATGCAAATTTGGGTACTGCAGAAGTTACCTTGAATGCTGGAACAGTCTTCATCACAATCTTTCAAAATTTCAACATGTCTCTTTATGATCCATACTTAACCGAAGCACTAAAAATCCAAGTCCAAATCCAAGGAGCCCCTCAAGCCAAAGATTCCATCCAAGCCACTCTTCATCACCAAATGGCGTGGCTAGTCCAAAATCATGCCATTGATCTTTGCCTTCCAGGAGGAGAAAATGATTTACTCTTAAATATTGATGCTACCAAAGGAAACACCATGTGCACCCAAATACCCAGACAAATTTCAAGAGATGAACTTGTCAAAATTCTTCCTGATTCCTGGATCACAAATTATGAAAAGTTAAGAGAATGAGGAATCCCTACAATCTAGTGAACCAACTTTTACCAAAAGAAATGACAAAACCATTTGCATAAGCTTCGACCATTCCCACCTCAAAAAACCCAATAAATCATCTTTTCTTGCCAAATGATCCAACCCAAAGATACAACAGATACATACCCTGAACCTGATGAAGAACTCTTTTGGAATATACAAAGCATCATGGAAGAACATGACTGGTGTCAAAGTTTTGACAAAAATGGAAAGAATACTTGGTGGTTCAAATGCCCCTTTACGGGACACTGCACTTGGGATCTTGATTGCGACTGTCAAGACTGTTTAGAAGATCCAAATGGAGAATATTATGAACACCACCAGCGTCATAGGGAAAGGTTCGGCCTCAACAAAACCAAACCAAAATCCAATAAAAGGGGGAAAAGCATTGAAAAACAATTTCGAGCGAGATATGAAAATAAAGACCCTTCAATTGGCTCATTAAGCCGTCCAGGTAAATATGAATTTCTTGTTAGTTACAAACCCCAGGAATGGCCGAAATTACCAGAAAAATTCTCTCCAAGTTAGGAGGACAGTGAAACCACAACCAAACCCAATTCACCACCATTCCAGACCTCACAACCCAAAAAGCCACCTGAACCTAAAACTTCACCGATTCCGAAAATTACAAATCCCCTACAACCACAGATATTCATGCTAAATCCTTCAAGCTCCAGTCATACCTAAGACTTTCCTTCACTACAACCTTTTGAAAAGGAGGGTATAAGTCATGCTCCAAAAATTCTCAAGAAAAACGTAGTGCTACCTACTGGAGAAAAACCCCCAACAAGTGACGTCGAGGCAACAATGAACTGGCAATCCGAAAATTTCATCTGCCAAAAGAAGGTACTGACCAACATTGGCAACACCATGAAGAACGTGGCCCATACACAAATAAAATGATGAGCAAAGTAGAAACAATTGAGAAAAAGATGGAGCAAACATCGTCTCGCCATGACAGACTAATCAGAGCATTGGAACTAAGGTTGGCAAATTTACAATACGAGATTTGTCCTCCAGGAACTTCACTTTTCCAATTCTTCCAACAACAACAAAAGGAGACGATTTCCATCAAAGAACAGATTCAACTTTTGAGAAATGACCACTTTAAGCCACAAACAACCCCAGTTGTCCCTTCAAAACCTACTTTCTTCCCTATGTCTCCACAACCATATTCCCCACCTAAATTGGACAACACCTTTTCTACTTACCCATCTACCTCACAGAATCCATTCTCTTTCACCCAACCCTTAAAAGAATAACAGGAGTTTGATATCGCAAAATTGGTTTGGGAAAGGAAAGATGCACTTGCAGCACAGAAACAAACCAAGAAAAGGCGAGACCAAGGGGAAAGTTCAAAAGGGTCCAACCCCAAAAATCTAATGATTTCTGACTAGAAGGCTCCAGACCTCTATGTCTCCCAGCCAAGATGCATATCGGAAGAAGATACTCCATGGTCAGAATCTCTGAATTCATCAGAAGATGAATTAATGGAAAATAGCTCTCAATCAAGCAATGAATCCACAACAAACTCTTCCGAAGATGACAATCCTCCAATAGTTGTAAACCAGCCAAGAGAGCCAGAAGTATCTGAAGTAGATGACAAACAAGAAGGCATGAGAAATGAGCCAATCCCAGAAAGAAGATACGAGCCCATGGCGTCCAAGCCAATTGGAACCGGTTTCCATACTTTCACCGTGGACAACGTCAAGGTTTCAAAATGGCCTCAAAGGATCCAAGACTTCTATACTTGGATGGTGACGAAAAATTTGGCAGAACGAGAAAAGTATATCTATCCTGTCAGAACTCACTTCACGGTTCTCAGGAATCCTTAGAGATTGGTGGAACTCACTTGGATTTCAAGACAAAAATACTTTTCTTACTTCCCAAGATTTTGCCTTCAACATCCGAATCCTGCATGAAGTTTTCTGCGGAGATACTGGCTAAAGACAGGAGAAAATGCGAAGACAGCTCTTCGAGATGAAGTGTGTGTCATTCAACAGAAATGACATTGACAGACATTTTCAAAAAATGGCCAAGATATACTTTGAAATCGGCAGAGACATTAATCTGAAGGAAGCCTTTGTCTCTTCCCTTCCAAAGCTGTTGGCAAGCCGAACCATGATCATCATTGAAGAAACGTTCCAGTCCATAACCATCCCACAAATCGGTTACATCAGGCAGGCTATTTTCGTCGCATTAGATGACATTTGTACAAAGCGCTCAGCCCTAAAGCAAATTATCCAGCACAATCCAGCGCTTGACAAAGCATGCCGCAAATCTGATCTAATCACCGGATCAGGATGGTCCTGCCACACGTCCAGAAGACATAAAGAATTCAGGAGGTTCAGATGGCCAAAAATTCCAGATGGAAAATCAAGATCCAAGAGGCGCACAAAATATTTCAGATGCAGAAGGCTAGGAAATTTTCACAGGAAGGACAGATGCTTTATTTGCCATAAGATTGGACATTTCGCAAAAAATTGTCCCCAATCAAGAAGATCTGTCAAACTCCTTGAAGAGATTGAAGATTACACTGGCAGACATCTTAGAAAAGAGGAGGACCTTGAATCCATATTCTTTGCAGATGACGAACCCAATGAAGAAACTATATTCTCTCTCGATATCTATAAAGATCAAGGCAATGATCAGTACCAAATTTCAAACCCGGTGATCGAAGCCCGAGAAGAGATCATTGCTCTCACAGTCATTCCTCAAGTAGAACTGAAAGTCTATTCATCCAAATGGATAAGCCAGCTCGAGTTATCGCTTTCATCGACACCGGAGCTGCATCCTCACTCATAAATCCTGCTGTTCTCCCTGAGAATCAATGGGTGCCACATTTCAAGGATTTCAACACTGCATCAAATGCAATCTTAACCACAACTGTCATTACAAAGCATCCGGTCACAATTGAGTTCTTTCCAGCATTGAAGTACAAAACCAAGCTGTTAGGATCTGATGTGCCTGGAAAAGATCTTATTATTGGATTCGACATTTACAGGCAACTTAGAGATCAACTCTAGATCAAGGCTAACGGGATAGCTTTTAAAAAGCAGTTCAGACCTTATTCTGAGATTCCAAGGTTATTCCAAATCACCGATGACGAACAAATCAGAGAGATTGAGCAGAATCTCATTGAACATTCATGTGCTGAATCCCACAAGGATTTCATGAAGAAAGGAAAAAGCCCATTATGGAAAAACCAAGAGTTTTTTATCAAGCTCCCTTTCAAGAAAAATGAAAACATCAATCCGATAAAAGCCAGTCATTCAGGCATGAATCAGATCATCTTCAGCTTGCAAAGAAAGAATGCGAAGAACTTTTGGAGTTTGATCTGATAGAGCCATCGGATTCACAATGGGCATGCGAAGAATTTTATGTCAACAAAAGAGCTGAGCAGACAACAGGAAAACTCAGGTTAGTTATTAATTACCAGCCGCTAAACCATTTCCTCCAAGATGATAAATTTCCCATACCAAATAAACTCGCTCTTTTCTCCCACTTAGCCAAGGCCAAATACTTTTCCAAGTTTGATTTAAAATCTGGATTTTGGCAATTGGGAATCCACCCTGAAGAACGACCCAAAACGGGGTTTTGAGCTGAGGATTGAATCCTCGCGTGTTAATGTGAATTGATATGTTTGAACCAGGCTACGTGCCGCGGTGGATGTTATATCAAGATGAGATCCCTGTGGTTAAATTCATATGTTTTAAATTCTCCTTTGTGAAATTTATTGGCATTATAGTACTAATAGGGAGTCATGCCTGTTAGGCTTATTTGATATTTCTTTTATATGTTTCTTCGTGTATATTTAGCCATAATTGTGTTGTGTTTATTGTGTTTTAGCCTACGAAGTATGTGCCCAGGTGATGTCAAATGTGGCTCGATGATTCGGGTGAGTAATTACGAGGTTTTCATGTTCCTCAAATCGTTGTCAGTATTGTGAAGGTTTGAAATAATGCTTGAATTGAGATGAGATTAATTGCCGGTGCTATAATTTATTATGGGTAGCTATTGGGGCCAGAGCTATTATTATGGGCCTAATTACGATATGTTACGTTATATGAATGCGCCGTGCGAGTGTAGGCACGATTGCTACAGCCGGTTGAGACTAATGCCATGTGTTGATGTGAAAATCAGTCGTTTTGAAAATATTTGGAGTCTAAAAAAAGTTGGTTTAAGGCTTGTAAGTGTAAACATGAGAAATAATCTCAACTAAGATTGTGTTGTCGGACCTATGTTAATTTGCGATGACGTATAATCACCCGCCGCAAAATAATACACTCAATAATTTAATGTCCTCAGAAAGATTCTTGGCACGTTCGAGGACGAACCTATGTTTAAGAGGGGGAGAATCTAACGACTCGACTTCTCGTTTTGAGAATTTATGCCCCGTTCAACGACTTAAGATCCCGAGCAGCTTCGTAATGTGTGTTATGACTTGCGTGTGTGGTGGAGTTTGGTTTTCGGATGATTCAGGATTAAATTGAAAGAAACATTCTTATTTTTGAAGCTTAAATGGAAACAGTTGACCGGAGTTTGACTTTTGAGCAAACGACTCCGGAATAAAATTTTTATGATTTTATAGCTTCGTATGGTGATTTTTGACTTAGGCGTATGTCCAGATTTATATTTGGAGGTTCGTAGGACAATTCGGCGCATTTTGGCGAAATTGGAAAAGTTAGAGTTTTGAAATATTTATAAGTTTGACCGAAGGTTGACCTTATTGATAATGGGCTTCGATTTCGATTTCGAAAATTGGAAGAGTTCCATTACATCATTTATGACTTGTGTGCAAAATTTGAAGTTATTCCGGATTGATTTGATACGTTTCGACACAAATTATGGAAGTAGGAAGACTTGAAAACTCATAATTTGATTCGAGGTGCGATTCATAGTTTCAACGTTGTTTAATGTTGTTCGAGGCCTCGACTAAGTTCGTATTGTATTGTTGGATGTATTGGTACGTTTGGTTAAGGTCTCGAGGGCCTCGGGTGAATTCCGGATGGTTAATGGATTGGATTTTTTACTTAAGGAAAGCTGGAAAATTCTGGTTGCTAGTGCAACTGCTTCTGCAAAGTCTTGGTTGCAGAAGCGAGATAATCATCGCAGAAGAAACTGAAGAGGAAACCGGGCAGAGGCTGCGCAGCGGTCGCATGTGCGAAGCATTTCCTGCACCTGCGTGATCGCAAAAGCAGGTGAAGAGGCGAAGAAGCGGACAGCAGCGCAAGAGCGCAACTCTAGTCGCACCTGCTATTGCGCAGAAGCGGAGCTAGAGTCTGCAGGGGCGAGGCTTCGGCTGGCAGTGGTCATTCGCAAAAGTGAGATTGGTCTCCCAAAAGTGAGCTCGCAGGCGCATAAATTTGTTCCGCAAAAGCGAACTGGGCAGAAACTTAAGGACCAAAAATGGTCATTTTTCTTGATTCGTTTTGGAGTTTGAAGCTCAGCTTTGGGTGATTTTGGAGGAGTTCTTCACGGCATTGACTTGGGTAAGTGTTCTATATCCAAAAGTGATTATATTTCATGATTCTATGGTTATATCCATCAATTATTAGTGAATCCATTGGAAGAAAATGAGATTGTTGCAAAATCTTTCAAAAACGAAAAATGTAGATTTGGAGGACGATTTGTTGTTGGAATTTGATAAAGCTGGTATAGTTGAACTCGTATTGGAGAGAGTGTTTGGATTTCGTGAATTTTCTTCGTGTTCCGAGATGCGGGCCCCGTGTTGACTTTCGGGTTGACATTTTAAAGTGAAATTTTAAGTTGACATTTTTTTATTTGGAATTTGCTTCCGATGAATTTTAATGAAGTTATATAATTTATTTGGCTAGATTTGAGCCGTCTGGAGGTCATTTCACGCAAGAAGGCTATTTTGGAATATCGGCCTAATTCAAAAAGGTAAGTGTCTTGCCTAACCTTGAGTAGGGAAAATACCCCTTAGGCATTGAGTCTTATATGGAAATTGTGTGATTAAAAGCCGTGTACGCGAGGTGAGGAGTACGTACTTGGCTTATATGTGCAAATTATATCGGTTAAAATTTTTTAGACACCCTTAGGTATTATATTGAAAATTGTTGGCACTTGTTGAACCTTTTACTTACCATGTCGCATACTTTACTTGCCGGGTTGCTCAAAATGCTTATTTGGAATTATTACTATGTTGTCCATTCGTGAGCACTTTTATTGATAACCTGCAATGTTTGTGGAATTAATTCCATTATTGATTTTTTTTCATCTGCAAATAATAAAAGGAAATTTTAGTTAATAAGAAGCATAAATTATTTACCTGAAGTTGTGATTAAAGGATGTTGTTTTCCTTGCTGAATTACTTTTCAATTATATTGTTATTATTAGGAATTTCATAAATGTTGTGTGTGGCCTTGGGCTATTTGCTGTGAAGTTAATTGATTTCGTCGCACCTCTGGAATTGGTTGTGGCCTCTAGGAAACTAGTGATATGAATTGTTTGTGTTGTGTTGTTGTGATAATATTCCATATAAATTGTTGTGTGATTTGAGTTATTATTTTGCGGACATAAAGGTGGCATTACACTGTTATTATGTGTATTGGAGTATTGTCTAGAGAGAGATAAGGGTGGCTATTATATGGAGCGGCAAGAGAGGCTATTATAAGGAGATATAAGGGTGTCTATAGGAGCGATAAGGGTAGCTATTGATATTGTCAGGGTGGAGGGATAAGGTTGGCATTATATGGAGTGATACAGGTGGCTATAGGAGAGATAAGGGTGGCTAATGCCAGGGATGATATTTGATGATGTGGGCTTATTGTAATTGGTGATTTTTATATGGTGATGTGGGGTTATTATGCTAGTGATTTTCATGTGATGTTGTGATTTTCCTTGTGTTATTTTTATATCTGGTGCAACGTGTCTTGTTGTTTTAGTAAACTTGATAATAGTCTGATCCATGTTGAAATTGTGAGCCAGTGGCTATTTACGGGTAGATTATGTTATTGGCACGTGAACTGTCTGTGTAGATATGATATGAAATGTGGGCACGAGGTGCTGGGAAATATAATGTTTTTGGTATTAGCATGTGAAATGTCCGTGCAATTCTGATATGAGATGTGGGCACGAGGTGCCATGAGTAAATGATGATTTTATTATTAGGACGTGAGTTGTCCGTGCGGTTACGATAGAAATATGGGCACGAGGTGCCGTGAAATATGAAAATGGGCTGAGACCCATATTTTTTTATTATGAAATGAGGTGTCACAGTGTGACTTTTATTTGAAAGATTTATATACGAAATATTTTTATTTGAAAAACTTACATGTGAAAGACGTATATTTGAAAGACTTGATTAATTAGTTGTACTTATGCTCCTTATTCGCTTGAGCAATGTTTTTGGTGTTCTTGTTGCCTTGTTGTTCATATCCCTGATTGATCCTTGTTACCGTCACTGCTATTTGTCTTCTATTATATTTGTATATCACTATATTGCACAGGTTATTAGACTAGTGAATGTCTTGACTGTACCTCGTCACTACTCCATCGAGGTTAATCTTGTTACTTACTGGGTACCGACTGTGGAGTACTCATACTATACTTCTGCACATTTTTGTGCAGAGCCAGGTATTGGAGATATTGGATCCGAACAGAGTAAGAGTGTTATCGCAAGGATTCAAGGTAGGGCTGCCTGGTTGTCGCAGTCCCTTGGAGTCTTTCCAATTTTATTGTACTGTCAACTCTTATTCGAACAGTATTGTATATTCGATCCTTGAGATTATTGCATATATTCAGTTAGAATTTGTGACTCAGTATTACAAGTCTTGGGAGGTGGTTATATTTGTTTTCCGCTTTTGGTTTTGACACTTGTATTAAATTATATATTTAAAAAAAAAAGCTCTAAATATAATTGTAATCAGCTTACCTAGTCTTAGAGACTAAGGGGTCGTTTGGTACGAAGACAAGTAATGCAGGGATTAGTAATGCAGGGATTAGTAGGGATTAGTAATGCAAGGATTAGTAATGCAGGGATTAGTAATGCTGGGATTATTTTTTATCAAGTGTTTGGTTCATTGTATTAAAAATTAATTATGCAATGTATAATCTAAATTTGTGTTTGGTTTAAAACTATATAAAATATTCTTTACAATTATACCCTTGATTTAATAATTTTAAGTCTTATCCATGTATAACTAATCCAAGGATTAGTAATCCCTTACTTTCCTTGGTATTAGTTAATCCCTCATATGAGGGATAACTAATCTATGTATTAGGTAGGAGTAAATTGAATTGACCAACCAAACATGGTATTGGACGGATTAAATTTTTATACGGGGATTATTTTACCTAATACGGCCTACCAAACGACCCCTAAATGCTATCACGACGCCAATGGTGGGATTTTGGGTCGTAACGGAAGTGGTCAAGGATCTTGGGTAGTTCGCATTTGTGACAAATATGTCACTTTTGCGAGGGCAGCAGGGTTCGCAATTGCGAACCCATCTTCCCAGCCTGTCAATGCCGCAATTGCGAGATTTTCTTCAAAATTGCAAGGGTTTGCAATGCGATAGCTGCAATTGAACATAAGGGCTGAAAGTTGGGATTTTATCTCTCATTCTTTCATTTTTTAACCCTAGACTCGGTAGGAGGCGATTTGGAGAGGGTATTATAACCTACAAATCTTGTGTAAGTGATTCTAATCTATTTGTAATCATATTCCATCAACATATCTCAGATTTTAACATCAAAATCATGTGAATCAAAGTGAAAATTTGTGAAACTTTGTTAAGTTTTTGAAAAATACGAAATTGAGTTTGGAGAATCCATTTGAACTCAGATTTTGAAACTAATCACATATATGAACTCGTGGGGTCATGGGTAGTCAGAATTTTCCATTAGGCCCGAATTTTAACCCGGCGAGCCCCATGTTGACTTTTATTGACTTTTTGGGAAAAATATAAAGATCTTAGCTTTATCTATTGCAATTGATTTCCCTAGCATTGTTTGATGATATTAAGTCGATTTTGATTAGATTTGAGCCGTGTGGAGGGGAATTTAAGGGAAAAGCCATTTTTGAGTGTTGAATTGGCCTAGTTGAGGTAAGTATATTGTCTAACATTGTGTGGGGGAACTACCCCATAGGATTGGTATTGGTTGATTCATTTTTGTCTATGTGAAAGCCGTGTACGCAAGGTGACGAGTGGGTACACAGGTTGTACATGGTAATTGACCAGTTTAGGCTACTTAGACTATTTTCATACTCTAACTGAAATGTCATATCATGTTCTAAATTCTTATAGTTAATCTATCCTTAATTGTGTTGGTCTATCCTTACATGCCTTAATTGACTTGTTTAAGACTTGTTCTACATCCGACTTGATAATTTGCTCTCATGCTTTAATTGAACTTGTTGCCTCTTTTATCATTACATGCTACCTCTTCAACTTTAATTACCATTATTTGAAGTTATTGTTCGTGTTATCTCCTTTGTTATTGATTATCATTACTTGAAGTTATTGTTCATGTTATCCCTTTCCTTGTTGATTTCCATTTTATGAAGTCATTGTTATACGTTTTCTCGTTGTTGTTATTTAATATTGTAGTTATACATTATCTCGTTGTTAAGTTATTGGTGTTAAAGTTGTGAAAGTCGTTATCACGTTGAGGCGGAATTGTTATTGTTGAAACATCTTTCTTGTTGAACATTTTACGTTCATTCTTTTTCTTGATATTCTTGTACCCGATGTGATGGAGCCATAGGCTATTGTTGTGAAAATATTGATATTGATATTGTTGATTGTTGCCAAGTTGTGATATATGGGCACCTGTGGTGCGAGTTGTTATTGTGATGTGATATTGACGCGCATGCGGCAGTATAAGGCTGGGGGTTAATGTGCATGCAGTGGTATAAGGTGAGACTTATGTGCGTGTTGCTTGTTGGGGAACTACGTGAAGGCACGCAGCATCATAAGGTAAGCCAAAGTGCATGTAGCTATTTTGGGAAAGCTTTTTTCAAAACCTATTTTAAATGTAAGGCTCACGCGCAATATAAGGAAAGATTGTGATTGAGATTATGAATAGTGAATACGAGGCGGTACCTCGATTGTGATGCTTGATACTTATAAACGTATCTCGGTGGTGGTTCATATTGTACACGAGGCCATACCTCGTTGTGATTTTTGTTGTTTCGTTCTTCCTTGTTTTTGTCAGTTATTATCTGAATATGATCATTGTGGTTCTGTTAACTGATTTCTTTATGTTATGTTTGTGCTTACAATTTCGATATTAGCTAATGCTGTTAACTACTTCGTATCAGATATTTCTCCGCTTTCAATTATTTATCCTTATTATATTTTCATACTGTCTATTTATATCCTAGTAGGTATCTTGACCTGGCCTCGTCACTAGTCTACTAAGGTTAGGTTTGACACACACTAGGTACTGTTATGGTGTACTCATACTATACTTCTGCATATCTATTTGTGTAGATCCAGGTACGTCTGCCCGTGCCGGATGCTAGAGTTGATTAAGTAGCTACCATTGGAAACATCAAGGTATACCTGCTCTATGTCCGCAGGCCTCGGAGTCACCTTCCCTATCTTTACTTCCTATTGTATTTTCTTTGAGATAGTGATGTAATAGATATTCTAGTTTTTACTCTGTAGAGCTTATGACTCAGTTCAACCAATTTTGGGGAGTATATAGTTGAGATTCTATTTTTGGAAGGTTATATCAGTTATATATCTTTGTTTTAGTATTTTGTTAATTAGTTCTGCCAAGTGATTATTAATTGTTAGGCTTACCTAGTCGTAAAGGCTATGTGCCATCACGATATCCTACGGAGGGAAAATTATGTTCGTGATAGGGAGGCTCAGACACTGATCGCCTTTGCGATCAGTAGATCGCTCTTGCGAACGTCGCAATTGTGAACATGATTTCGCAATTGTAATATTCGCAGCTGGGTAAAAGATTGATATTTCGGGACTTAACTCATTTTACACTACCTTTGGGACCTAGACTCAATGGGCGATTTTTGGAGAGCAATTTCTTTCCAACTTCATAGGTTATTAACTTTAACTTGTTCTTGTTCAATTTCCATTACTTTGTTTCATGAATTTTCACTATCAAATCTAAGATTTCATAGAGTAGAAATTGGGGTTTTGGGTAGAAACTAAGAATTTTGTAAAATTGAGATTTAGACATCAAATTGAGGTTGGATTTTAATACAAATCAAATATTTGGACTCGTGGCCGAATGAGTAATTGAGATTTGATCTTAATTTCGGATTTCAACCTTGTGGGCTCGGTTGACCTTTTGTTGACTTTTCTAAATCTGCTAAAGATCAAATATGGGGTATTTTCTAAATCTTGTTTTGACTTGTTTGAGCAATATTTGACTAGATTCGGATGGTTTGGAGGCTTGTTCCAAAGGGAAGGCCGTGTTAGATTGTTGATCTTGTTCCAGAAATAGGTAACTGTCTTGGTTAACCTTGATTGAGGAAATTAGAGTGTAATTGAGTCTATTTGCTACGTGATAAATGTGTTGGGAGAGTCATATATACAAGGTGACGAGTGTATATGCGTTGTCCATGGGATAGGCATTCGCGCAGAGCTCGCCTTATTTGTACCATGTTACTTTGTGTATTATGTCTTTCATGCTTAGGATAGATTATGAAGCTCTTTACTTTCTCGCATTCATGTTAGTTCCTATGTTGAGCTTATTTGAGATATTAAGCATTGAGATCGTTGAATTGTTGATTTTGGTTGTCGGTATAAAAGCATTGGTAAATTCTCATATGGCAAGTAATGTTCGAATACTTTCCTTGATGTGTTTTATGCTTCCCACCTTTCTTGGTACTATGTCATATGTAAAGATTGGGAAGGAGGAGTAAAATGCAAGAAGGGTATTGCTGTATTTGTGTGAAAGTGGGTGATTGTGCATGAAGGGTGTTTCCGTGCTTTATTCATACTTCAATATCATCGCACGAAGGGCGTATCCCTTCTAGCTATTTGTCACGACCCAAAGTCTACCATTGGGTTCATGATGACACCTAATCTCTAAGACTAGGTAAGCTTATCATTTAACAATATTAAATCAACAAATCATAATATAATAAGACATAAATTTATGTAAAATCAAAAATAGAATTTATATAAGCCAAGGTGGTAATACTCAAACATCTCCCAACAATAGGTAGTATAGAGTCATGAGGTCTAACTAAACATATATGGAATATCCAAAGAGATACAATATTTTTTTTAATATAGAATTAAAAGTATCTATATAAAAGATGAGGTTCCAAGGGACTACGACAACATGTAACTCTACCTTGAATCCTCCTGAACAAGCAAGCTCTCACTCTCGGGGTCTGCTGCCACCAACACCTGAATCTGCACAAAAATGTGTAGAAGTGAAGTCTGAGTATGCCACATTTAGTACTCATTATCAGGACTAACTTCGGTGACGTAGTGCCGAGGTTCAAATCGTGTGATACTTAGTAGTCAATAATCGTTCAAAATATCAACAACTCACAACAGTATATGTAAGGGAAACCAATATCAACCATCTTGTAGAACATGTGATAACAACTCAATGTAGAAAAATCTGCCTTTATCATAAAATAATTAAAACTAGAAGCGGGGCATGTGATAGTACGTCAAATTCAACTAACATCTCATTAAAATTTACCATGAAATGTTTAGGAAAACATGCACAAGATGAAATTATCAACCCCGTTGCAACACATAAACAACATCAAGAAAGACACCCCAAATCATCACATAACATCATCAACAATGCCACCCTTATTTTGCCGCATGTTCACATAACAATGAAATTCTCCCCTTATTTCCCAACATACGCATATTACCATCCTTATTTCACCACGTGGGCAACCCGAGAAAATGCCAACCTTATTTTGCCCCACGCGTAAAACAGTAGACACAATCGCATGTCAAAGACCTCGTGCTGACACCCCTAATCAATTCATTAAACATGTCCACATGTGCCACAATTATCGCAAAATAATAATACCAAAACCTCATCAAGGTACAAGCTCATAATTTATTAACAAGGTTCACGAGGTCATAGAATAGTAAAATATGGATAGGTCTTTAACATATAAAGTATTGCTACGACTAATACAATTGCAATGATCATGTTCACGTAGCCTCAAAGTGATTAAGAATGTTTCATATAAAATACATCTCCAAATTAAGGCATATTAATAGCCTAAATATCTAAATGACAAACTTTACACACAAATTGTAAATGACAAAACAACCTATTCCAAGTCTCGGAATAACAATCTGAACCCGATAGATCCAAAGTCAATTCATTATCAAACTTATAAAATTTCTAAACCTCTAAATTGCCAACTTTGGGTAAATGAGCCAAATCATCCTAAGAACTTCCATTTTAATTTCGGGAATACGCCTAAGTCCAAAATCACTGTACGAAATATTGGAATCATTAAAACATGAATGCGAGGTCGTTAACACAAAAGTCAAACATTGATCAACTGTTAAAACATAATCTTCCAGCCTAGGAACTAAGTGTTCTAATTCAATCAAAATTATTCCCGAAACCAAACCAACCAGCCTTGCAAGTATCATAACAAAAAATACACATACGGGAGCATCAAATGGGAAAACGAGGCTTAAATAAATAAAATGACTGGTCGGGTTGTTACATTCTCTCCCTCTTAAGAAAACGTTCGCCCTTGAACGAGTTTCGAATCATACCTTGGATATCAAAAAGAAAAGGATATCAGTCTGCATATCATACTCGGTCTCCCAATTCTCCTCCTCGATCAGTTGACCTCTCCATTCAACGTTCACTGATGCAATATTCCTCGACCTCAACTTTCAAAGCTGCCTGTCAAATATGGCCACTAGCTCCTTAAAGTAAGTCAAATCCTTATCCAACTGAACCGACCTAAAATCTAGCACATGTGATGTAGTACTTCCGAAGCATGGAAACATGAAACACTGAATGAACTCCAGTAAGCTCGGTGGCAAAGCAAGTCCATAGGCCACCTAACCAACTCTCTCTAATACCTTGAAAGGGCCAATAAACTGAGGGCTCAATTTTCCCTTCTTCCCGAACGTCATCATACCTTTCATGGGCAAAACTCTGAGTACAACTTTCTCACCCACCATGAATGCCACATCACGAGCCTTCTTATCAGCATAATTCTTTTGTCTAGATTGTGTTGTACAAAGCCGCTCCTGAATCAATTTCACCTTTTCCATAACATCATAAACTAAATTAGTGCCTAACAACCTAGCCTCTCCAGGCTCAAACCAACCATCCGGAGAATGACATCATCTCCCACGCAAGGCCTCGTACTGAGCCATCTGGATACTCGACTGATAGCTGTTGTTGTAGGTAAACTCTGCTACTGGTAGAAACAGATCCCACTGGCCCCCCAAATCAATGACATAGTCTCGCAATATGTCATCCAAGATATGAATAGTATTCTCAGAATGCTTATTTGTTTGGGGATAAAATGTTGTACTCAACTCCACCTGTGTGCTGATCACGTCTAAATTCACACCCCAATTAAAGGAATATGAAACGGTCGTTAAAATAATAAAACCAACGGGAGTCGGGGTTGAATACAAAAGGAGTTTAGAATGGGTGCTGAGGTAAATACTTAAGAAAGAAACTCGAAATAGCTAGATTTATCTTCCAAACAAAAGTGGTTATCAATTCTTCTAAATTAACTACTAAGAAATTTAACTAACTAAGGAACAAGTAATGATTGAATTTTGAAGTTTTATCAAATAGAGAAAGGCCTAGGTTTGTAACCTTAACCTAATCTATGCTTGCTTGGTAGATCGAGGTTTGTTATGACTCTCTATACACAAGTATCCACTCAATACTTCTCGGTTAAAGAGTGATTATGCCCAAATTGGCTCTCTCAAGTCCAAATGGACAGCAATCAAAGCAATTGAATATGAGTCCAAGTTAGATTACTCTTATCTCTCTAATGAATCCTTTAATTAAAATAATTGATACTACAACTAGTTCAATTTCTTGTTAATCAAGTTTTGCTAGACTAAATTTTTCTTTCTCAAGTAAGAACAAATTCAAATAGGCATGAATCAATATTTACAACTATTAATTCTAACTTCAAAGCGTAAACTAGGCTAAATAACATTAACCCAATTAATAGCAAGCATTAATATTAAAGACCCATAAGTTTTGCACACTAGGATTGGATCAAAACCATGGATAAAATTTGGCTACTCAGAGCAATGGACATAGAAAATGAAAAAAAGAAGAAGTAAAAGACATAAAGCTAAATTAAAATAGAAAAGTAATTGATCCTCTCTAATTGTAGCTCAAAGTTTTCCCAAATGGCTGCCAGTTGCTACTACAATACAAAAAGATGTTCTAAAAAGTGTTTCACGCCTATTTATAGTGGTAGAAACTTCTTGTCAAAAATACCCTTCAGAGGGTTCTGCGACCGCACTTTAACATCTTCGGTCTACACTTTGCTGGGTTACTACTGCGAGTGCTTTTAATTGGAGGAGTTCTGCAGCTGCACTTCAACTTATGCTGCCTCAATGAACTGCTACAGGCCGCACTTTTGAGGAGGCTTCAGACTTTGTTCGTTTGCATATTCTCTGATCTTTTAGGCTTGTCAGTGCGAACCTATTTTGCAGACCAAGTGCGACTGCATTTTTTGGTTTGAGGACCGCACTTCTGCCAAAATCTCTGAAGCTTCAATTCCTCTGTTTGTGGCTGCATTCTATCTTCTGCGGGATGCATTTGCTTTTGCGGCCACAGATGGAATTCTGTGGATCACACATTTCTTTGCATTTTTCCTCTTTACTGATCTTAGCTGGAACATCTCCTCTTTGAGTTATATTTCTTCATTGAGCTCACATTCTCTAGCACACCTGCAATTGACCCATTTTCATTAGATTTGGAGACAAAAATCAATATGTTCGGACTAAAAACTAAAGCAAGAATGTACTAATAAGTGGTTCAGATCCACACTTACCAACTCCCCCAAACTTAAGCCTTTGCTTGTCCTTAAGTTACTAGATTAGCTCCCTTTTTCCTTCATTGCATGATCATTTAAGGAATCACCTACAAGTCATTTATACTCAGTTGGGACCAACCATTGCCCACAATACTTATGCATCTTAAACAAGGTGTCAAATATTTCAAGAAGGTGCAACTTGCTCATCTCATGTTTTCTAGTGTGCTATTTGAGCCTCAAGAGTTGACTTCATTCATCAAGGATTCTTTTTCTTTCATGTAAATCACTATGGATTCCAAACTATTCTGTCACGACCCAAAATCTTGCCTTAGGTGTCGTGATAAGAACTAGGTAAGCTGTTCATTTACGACAATTAAACCAATTTAACAATGATATTTTAAATCAGATGTTTATATAAATACCGAAATAAATGTGAAATAAGCCTACGTGGCAATAATCAATACAACCTCCCAAGGCTAGGTAATACAAAGTCACGTACTCTAGCTGAATACATAAAAAGATGTCAAAAATTAAAATACAATACTGTTCGAATATCAAGCTGACAGTACAATAAAAGGAAAGGACTACAAGTGACTGCAATGACCAAGCACCTCTACCTTGAATCCTTGTGATCGATAAGCTAACTCTGCCTAAGTCCAATATCTCCAATACCTGGATCTGCACAAAAAAATATGCAGAAGAACAGTATGAATACACCACAGTCGGTACCCAAAAAGTATCAGGATTAACCTTGATGGAGTAGTGACGATGTACAAGTCAAGACACCTACTAGTCAAAATAACGTGTGCAGTATAGAAGTATAAACCTAATAATGACAGCAAGAATCAATAAATGGCAACAAGAATCAACATGAGATACAAACAGTAAAGTAATAAGAATACCATTAAAGTACCTTTGAACACGAATAAGGAAAACAATTAACAACCAATTGATCAAGCTGTTCTAACACAAGTCTCACAATAAGTTACTCCGAGATACCTCATCTCATAATCACAAGTCACGAGTCCCGAATCATGAATCATATGCTCACAACACCTTGTGCCCACATTACTAGTCACAGCCGCAAGGACAACTCACGTGCTAATATCTCAATTCGCTCCGCATGATCACAGGCTCACATATACAATGAAAGCAGATAACACAAGAATACATGGGCATGATCAATAAATGTCAGGTTTTATACTCCTGAACTAGTATAAGTGGCATGCTACGCTGTATGCTTGTGCGAGTGTACTATTACAACCCAAGTCCACAAGTAATATCAAAGAAATGGCAATACTTCAGCTCCCTGAGGACAAGACTCAGGATAGAAGGATGTCGAGGTCGAGGATTAGGGTAGAAGGGTAGTAGGTAGTCGATAGTTCCCCATTCTTTTTAGTAGTATTAGTAGCTCTCTTGTTTTTTTCGTATTCTTTGACCTCTAGTATTTGCTTATTGTTCCGTTCACTCCGTGTATCGTATTTTTCAGTTTGTTACTAATTGATGCTACTTTTTCTTTTACTTGTTGTTCTGTTGTTGTTGTTGTTGTTATTGTTATTATTGTAGTTGTCCTTTTCTCCTTTTCCTTATCATCCTTTGTCTCCCTGTTCTTTCCTTCTTCTTCATCTTTCTTTTTCTTCTTCTTCTTCCTTTCTGTCTCTTTTCACCTTTTCTTGAGCCGAGGGTCTACCAAAAATAGCTTCTCTACCTCGCCATGTAGGGGTAAGGTCTTCGTACACACTACCCTCCCAGACCCTACTTGTGTTTAAACACGATGTGTTCAAAATCTCAATAACAACAAAATGAATGGAGAAAGTAACTCAACAATGAACAACACCCCATTGCACAACATCAACTATAACAGATTAATGACTTTCAATAACTTTAAGTTCAATTAATTGCTTAAGAATGAACTCAATAATGAAGGTATTTCTAAAAAATAGCAAACTTCGAATTCTAGTATATGAAATAAGCTAACAATTAAAAAGATGGCATGAACTAATAGCTATGTCTAAATGCATGAGAATTACCCGTCAACAAAAGGATATCATGTGACAACAATTCTAGTTTAAGAATAACTCAACAATAAAGGAAGTCACATAATGATAAAAGAGGTAAGAACTTCAAATAAAGCATATAAGAGTAAACTTGACAAGTAAGGGATATGACGTGTGCTAACAACTTCAAACAAATATATGAAAGAAGCCTAAGAGTCTAAACTGGAAAATTTTCATATATAAGCCCGAGTACGCACTCGTCACCTCGCGTACACGCCTTTCACAAAATTCAAATAAGACAATCAATCAAAATCCTAAGGGGTAGTTCCCCCACACAAAGTTAGGCAAGATACTTACCTCAAGGAAGCTAAATCACTACTCCAAAATGGCCTTCTCGAGTGAAACAACCTCCGGACGGCTCGAATCTAGCCCAAATAACTAAATATCATAAAGAAAAGAAAGAGGAAACAATTCTGGATAAGAAAGAGTCGATTTGTAATAAAAACTAAAAAGTCAACTCAAAACATCAACCCCGGGCCTGCACTTTGGAACTCGACGAAACTAATAAAATCCGAATACCATTCAGATACGAGTCCAACCATACCAAAATTATCTAATTCCTACATCAAATCGGCCTTCAAATCCTCAATTTACATTTTGGAAAGTTTTTACAAAAATCCCCAATTTCTCCAATTTTAATCACTAGTTTTATGAAGAAAAAAAAAAGATGGAATCATAAAATATAATCAAATCCAGCTAAAGAACACTTAGCCCAATCCAAATCGTGAAAAAACCCTCCCAAATCGCCCAAGACCGAGGTCTACAACTCAAGATGTGATAAAAAAAAAACAAACCAAACGCTCGATATAAATACAATCTACCCAGCAATTACGCTTTTGCTGCCAGAATGTCGCTTCTGCGACAGTCGCTTCGACGGCCATAATCCCGTACATGCGAGAACCCAGCAACAGTCCACAGACCGTATATATCTTCACAAATGCGCTTTTGCGCTCACACTTCTATGGTACATCTCCACAGGTGCACTTCCGCTTTTGCGGTAGAGTGACTGCATTTGCGGTCCCTGCCTTTTCCCATCAAATTCCTCACTTGCGCCTTGTTGGCCGCAACTGCGGTCCTTTATCCGCAAGTGTGATGGCATCAATAACCAAGCTCTTCAACACTGCAACAAGGTTCCAAAATAATCTGCAACTCGTCCGAAACACATCAGGGGCCCCCGGGACCCCGTCCGAACATACCAACAAGATCCATAACATAATGCGGACCAACTCGAGGCCTCAAATCACATCAAACAACATCAAAACTATGAATCGTACCTCAAATCGAGCTTAATGAACTTTCAACTTCTACAATTCGCGCCGAATCTTGTCAAATCAACCCAGAATGACCTTAGATTTTGCATGCAAGTCCCAAAAGACACAACGCAACTATTCCCACTCCCGAAATCGCAATCCGAACCTGATATCAACAAAGCCAACTCTCAATCAAACCTCTCAACCTTCCAAACCTTCAACTTTCTAACTTTCGCCATAATGCACCAAATCAACCTACGGACCTCCAAATCCAAATCCGGACATATGCCTAAGTTAAAATCACCATAGAAAGCTATTGGAATCATCAAAACATCATTCCAGAGTCGTCTATATAGAAGTCAAACTCTGGTTAACTCTTACCGGATAAGCTTCTAAAACAATAATCATTCTTCCAAATCAATCCTGAACCATCCGAAACCGATCTGACCACACATGCAAGTCATAATACATAATACGAAGTTTCTCAGGACCTTAGACCACCGATGGAATGCCAACGCTCAAAACGACGGGTCGAGTCGTGCATGTCCCCCAATTGGAGTTACAGGTGGCTCCTTAACTACTTCTCGGGCAGATCTCTAGCTGCGGCATGTGCCAATCCTCCGCCCCTACTTTGGCCCTGGCTTCTCGCGGCTCTAGTAGGGGGTGCTGGTATATGCTCAACTGATCTGATAGCGGGTGTCCTCATCATTTGTGAGATAATCGAGATACAAAGGCTCAAACGTCGAAATTAACAAATCCGCACGACCTGAATGAAAAAAGT
The DNA here is from genome assembly GCA_002018475.1 of Nicotiana obtusifolia. Lineage (NCBI taxonomy): Eukaryota > Viridiplantae > Streptophyta > Magnoliopsida > Solanales > Solanaceae > Nicotiana > Nicotiana obtusifolia. The sequence continues at coordinate 5,742 of MCJB01022540.1, read as the reverse complement.
GGAATATTCCTAATAGTTTCGTGGGCTCTGGAATATAAGTACAGACGTCTCTGTACCGATCCGCAAGACTCTTCTAAACTTGCTGGTAACTCATAGAACCTATGAACCTAGAGCTCTGATACCAACTTATCACGACCCAAAATCCCGTCTTCGGTGTCGTGATGTCTTACCTAGTTTCTAAGATAGGTAAGCCAATTACTTACAACAATTATGCTAATTTAACAATGATATTTTAAATTAGAGATTTATATAAATACCGAAATAAATGCAAAATAAGCCTACATGACAATAATCACTACAACCTCCCAAGACTAGGTAATACAAAATCACAAACTCTAGCTGAATACATAGAAAGATCTCAAAAATCAAAATTCAATACTGTTCAGATATAAAGCTGACAGCACAATAAAAGAAAAGAACTCCAAGGGACAGCGACGACCAAGCAGCTCTACCTTGAATCTTCGTGATCGATAAGCTAACTCTGCCTGAGTCTGATATCTTAAATTCATGGATATGCATAAAAAATGTGCAGAAATGTAGTATGAGTACACCACGGTCGGTACCTAGTAAGTATCAAGACTAACCTCGGTGGAGTAGTGATGAGGTACAAGTCAAGACACCTATTAATCAAAATAATATGTGCAATATAGCAGTATAAAGCTAATAATGAAAGCAGGAATCAGTAAATGGAAAGAAGAATCGACATGAGATATAAACAGTAAAGTAATAAAAACACCATTGAAGTACCATTGAACCCGAATATGGAAAACAATTAACAACCAATTGATCAAGCTGTTCTAACACGTGTCACAATGAGTTACTCCGAGATACCTCATTTGATAATCACAAGTCACGAGTCCCAAATCATGAATCATATGCTCACGACACCTTGTGCCCACATTACTAATCACAGCCTCTCAGACAACTCACGTGCCAATATCTCAATCCGCCCAGTATGATCACAGGCTCACAATCACAATGAAAGCACATAATACAACAATACAACAATAAAGCTTTGATCTTTAAAAACTAAAAAAGTCAACCCAAATATTCAACCCCGGGCCCGTACCTTAAAACCTAAAAAACTACAAAATCCGAACACCCATTCCGTTATGAGTCCAACCATACCAAAATTTATCCAATTCCGACGTGAAATCGGCCTTCAAATCCTCATTTTACATTTTGCAAAGTTTTCACAAAAATCCCCAATTTCTCCAATTTGAATCACTAATGTTTTGATGAAAACAAAGATTAAATCATGAAATATAATCAAATCCGGGTAAAGAACGCTTACCCCAATCTAAATCGTGAAAAATCCCTCCAAAATCGTCCAAAACCGAGATTTACAACTCAAGATGTGATAAAAACAACCAAACCCTCGATATAATACAATCTGCCTAGGAATTTCGCTTTTGCAGCCAAAAGGTCGCTTCTGAGGCCATAGTCTCGCACCTACGAGAACCCATCAACAGTCCACAGACCGCATCTAAGATCAAAAACGCGCTTCTACACTCACACTTCAGCGACACCTCTCCGCAGGTACGGTTCCACTTCTGCGGTGGAACGACCGCATCTGCGGTCCCTGCCTTTTCCCATCATAGTCCGCACCTGCGCCTTGTTGGCTGCTTCTGTGGCACCACATCTGCAGTCCTCTATCTGCATGTGCAATCACGTCGGTAATCAAGCTCTTCAGCAATGCAACAAGGTTCCAAAATGATCCGCAACACGTTCAAAACACATCTAGGGATCCCGGGACCCGGTTTGAACATACCAACAAGTTTTATAACATTACGCGGAACTACTCGAGGCCTCAAATCACTTCAAACAACATCAAAACTATGAATCTCACATAAAATCGAACTTAATGAACATATGAACTTTCAAATTCAACAACTCGCGCCGAATCATATCAAATCAACCCCAAATGACCTTACATATTGCATGCAAGTCCCAACTGACACAACGAAGCTATTCCACTCCCCGAATATCAATCCGAACCTGATATCAACAAAGTCAACTCCTGTTCAAAGCTCTCAACCTTCCAAACCTTTAACTTTCTAACATTTGCCAAAATGCACCAAATCAGCCTACGGACCTCCAAATCCAAATCCAGACATACGCCTAAGTCCAAAATCACCATACGAAGCAATTTGAATCATGAAAATACCATTCCAGAAATGTCTACACTAAAGTCACACTCCGATCAACTCTTATTGCTTAAGCTTCTAAAACAAGAATCACTATTTCAAATCAATTCCGAATCATCTGAAACCGAATCCGACCACACGCACAAGTCATAATACATAATACAAATTTTTTCATGACCTTAAACCACCGAACGGAATGCTAACGCTCAAAATGACCAGTCGGGTCGTTAAATCTTCCTCTTCTACCTACCATTTGCAATGCTCACTTCAAGTTACAACACCCAGTTTCTAGAGCAACAAAGGTTTTACTCTTCTCTCAGAAAGGAATGTCACAAGCTAACTTCAAGTACCATAGGCTTGCCCTTCATGCAAATCTCTGCTAATGTAAGCAAACTCAGTTCGAAATCAAACAGGACTTCTTTCGTGTTGTAATGACGGCTTTTGGTCCACAGATCCAAGCATGGGCTAAGAGGGATGGCAAATGCGATGGAATGGTTCGTAGAAGGCAAAATTGCTGGGCAGAGTGTTTTAATCGAGGGTTTGGCTTATTCTGTCATATTTTGAGATTGGCAGCTCGGATTGGGGCGATTGTTGAGGAGACTTTTACTCACTTGGAATAGGTAAGTTCTTTTAACTCGGATTTAATTATTATTCATGATTCTACTCTTGATTTTGGCCTTTGGTTGATGAAATCCAAGGGAGAAAATTGGGGTTTTGTACTAAATATTGGAGAGTGATTATTGGAGATTTGGGGGTCGATTTGAGGTCGTATTTGGATAAAACTTGTATATTTGGACTCCTATTGGAATGGGTAATCGGGATTCTTGACTTTTGTCCGATTTTGGGATGCGGGTCCGCATTGACATAGTATATGTTTACATAGATCGAAGCTTTATTGTTTGGCGCTGTTTTCTATTGCCTTATTTAATATTATTCAGTTATCTTTTGGCAAGATTCGAGCCGTTCAAAGGTCGATTGAAAAAGGCATTTTAAAAATATTGGTTTGGCTTTCTTGAGATAAATTTCTTGCCTAAACTTGATTTGAGGCACTAGTTGCTTGAATTATTGATGATAGCTACGTGCCAAGGGTGACTCACATGCGGGGAATGGCCGTATGTACATGCACCGGGGTTTTATCCATGCTTGGGGTAGTGCTTAAGATGATTTATGCCATAAATTGAATGCAAAATTGGCTCTGTCAAGTCCAAATGGGTAGCGACTATTGAATATGAGTCCAAGTTAGATTATCCCTATCTCTAGTTCAAATCCTTTAAATAAACTAATCGATACTTCAACTAGTTGTATAAGGTCGAATGCGATCGCTTGCATAGGGGATGTCGGTTTCGGGGTTCGACGACCAGCATCGATCGAAGTCGTTATTTGATAGGTTGTTCCGCTCAAATTACACCTTTACAATAGTGTAAGCGATCGATGTCAAATATAGTAACCCAACAAGGTTGGGGTCGAATCCCACAGGGAATAGGCGTGAAACAAGTATCCGATTAAAGAAATACTATACTTAGTTGTAATTCGATCAAGTAGCCAAATAGAGTAAATTAATGTTGAGTACGTAAAGAAAAGTAAACTAATAGTTGCAACTCGAAAATGAATTGAAAGTAAAGATATGAAGTTGGGATACTAAGGTTGTGTTCCCCCTAATGTAGTAGAATGTATTGATATTAATATTGACTTTCGTTCTTGATATGCAATTGGTTCGTGTTAACGTGTTATCCAATGTTTCCCAACACTTAGATGACGTATCCTCTTATGATTCTCCCGAATACTAAAGAGTCAAAACTAAGAACACCCAATTTTGCGCCAAGTTAAAATCTACTTATTCCTAAGTAATTTCGTTAAACAAGAGTTAAAGTCTTGAATTATTGTTATTTATCTCTACCAAACTCTATCTCACTTTTCCAAGATATGATAGCGTAAATTGGCACTCGTTAATGTTTGCAACCACTAACGATTAACTTAAGAACAATAGACAAATAAATATCAAGTTTCTTTCGAAATTGAAATTAACATCAACCTTTCAATAACATTCCACCCATCTAGGGTTCACAACCTTAGCATTAGAATTTAGCTACACATGTTAAAAACTGAAGAACAAATAAACATAATTGAATTCATCTTACAACAATATTGACTTCTCTCTTTTGATCACCCAAAAATCTCTCTAGATTCGAAAATAACCAAAAGCGGTATTTTTCACTTTGAATTCTGACTCGTCTCTCTTCACACAACCCTAGAAAGACTATTTATATAGGCCCAAAAACCGAGGCGAGCAGAAATAACGTCTGACCTAGTTACCCGTCTGCGATCGCATTCCTGTCGCAGAACAGGAATGCGGTCCGCAGAGTCTTCACATTTTATCGCAGATCGCACCAGAACTTTTCCTTCTTATCGCATTTGAGAATGCGGTCCGCAGAATGATTCTGCGATCGCAGAATGCGATCACGATCCCCCTCTATTTTTCATCTCAAACTCTGTCCATGTCTGCGATGAAGATGCGGTTAGCATTTCCATTCTGCGGTCGCATTTGTGACCCTATTCTTACTTGAACTTTGGCTCGAAGTACTGTCTGCCTTTGCGAGTTAAATGCAAATTCTGCGACTCGCATATCCACTTTGCGGTCGCATAATTGCACCTGCTGTAATCTTGATCTCTTTTCTTGCCTTTGGACGGCTTTTGGACTTCTCTTCACGCTTCTGGGTCTCTTCCATCCATATACTGAAATTACACTAAAACTAAGTAAATATCATGATAATTACCAGGTGGAACAAGCAATTTCTAAACAAATGGTATCATATGTGCCGAAATTACCCGGCACATCAACACCCCCAACTTAAGCTTTTGCTTGTCCTCAAGAAACTAACATGACACCACCCTAACTAAGACACTACCTATCAAATATAAAGCAACATTGACCAAGGACAGTGTTTGTTGGTAACATCTTAAGTATAACCATCTTTTACTGTACCCCCTTTGAATCATTAGAACGCTCCAAAGAACAAACAATCAATTAGTGAACTTTGAGCCTCAACAAAGTAACTAAATGCCACTTTCAGCTGAATCAACTTATGCTTTGACCCAAAGCTCAACTAGCTATCAACCTAGCAGTGTATGTGCCCTCACTAGAAAGAAAGTCCCACTCGCACAATATTTGTCATAGAATAAATCAAGTGACAAAAAGACTAGCACACTCTCTCTCGGAATAAAATTTCAAGTGTCACCACCTGCCATGCCATAGGCTTGCTCTTATTTTAATTCATCGCCTATTTATAAGAACACTTTAGTTAAAGATCACATAAGGACTTTATAGGCTTGTAATGTCGGTTTAAGGAAGGGTAGGATGTGAATTTAGATAATAGTGGCTACTTCCTCCTTGAACACTCATTACTCTCTTTCTTCTTCCAACCTTTTGTTCCTTTGCCTTCAATGGATTTACAGTCCCACATTAAACCCCACTCGCGTACCTCTTTATTTGATTCTCAAGCTTCTTTATACCACTTGCATCGAATATTTCTTTTCTTCTTTTGCTTTCAAACTTTGTGGTATTTATTTATTTTTATTTTTTTTTCGAAGCTTCCAT
>MCJB01022529.1:154763-196703 GCA_002018475.1 Nicotiana obtusifolia | reverse complement strand
CCCCTTCCTTGTTTACACTATAACAGATTATCAAAAATGGTGTTCAGAATCAGCAAAAACAAATTGTGGGCATCAAGAAATATAATTTTATTATTGAACAAGAAGAAAAAAACCCAAAAACCAAAATAAAAAAAACTGATCTTTATTAGATTAGAAGAAACCACACTTCTACCTTGTTTACACTAAAAGATTATGAAAAAGGGTGTTCAGAATAAGCAAAAAAATAAAAAATAAAAAATAAAAATTGTGGGTATCAAGAATTATAGCTGATCATGTAATATTTTTTTTCAAGAAAATGAATAAGAAATAAAACCCACAAATAAAGATTTGATCTTTATTAGATTAGAGAGAAGAAATGTGAGAAAGAAGAGAACTTTATGAGCACTATTCCCTCCTTCTTCCTTCTAATTCATCTTCTCTCTTAAAGTTATAAAAGAAAATCATTTCCTTTTTTCTTTTAATTTACCTGATTTTCAGAGCTACAAATGAGCTAATAAAATAAAATAAAAAATGAAAACAAACAAAAAACAAAATTCCAAACTTCTAAGTACCACCCTGGGAACGGGGAAAAGTCAATTTTGTGGTATAAAAACTCTCTCTCTCTCTCACACACACACAGAGGTAAATATACTAGTGACGGTAGTTGGATCGGGTCTGATAATGGGGATCCATTTAAGATGCCACGTGGCTGGAGATGAGAGACCCGAACGTGCGTGGAATTGTGGTAAAGGTTTTTCAGAGTTGCAGTTCGCACGTGGAAAGATTAGTCAGTTTTTTTTTTTTTTCTTTCGAAAGTAGTCAGAATTTTATAATAATGTTTTTTGGGTGTACTTTTGGAATTTGGTATTTATAGATTTCATGATAGTTTCACGTTTCTGTATGTCAGAATCCAAACACAGTAGGAGTACTCTTTTGCCGTTTTTCTACAATTTGTAACTTTGTTGAACAACCATGATACCCAATTCGTTTTTCTTCTTTAATTTTTTATTTGATGATCGATATGCATATTGAAGCTTTTGAATAATTTAATTTGATTAATAAAAGAAGCACTTTTTATCAGAATTTTTTTTATTCTTAAATTTTAAACTCTGAAATATGTGATTAAAGATTAAGTGATTACAATCCTTGGTGGTACGTGATAGTACCACTTGACTCGGCCTCTTGTTACTCTTTTGGTTTACTGAAAAAGAATGGTGTACTATTATCAATTACGAAAATCTTTTTAAAAATATAATATTACTCCTATATGATATCTAGTACTTTTCTTTAGTTTCTAAATTTGAAAACTACATAAAACTGGAACAAGTTTTGGAAGGAAAAGAAAAACGTGAACGTTTATGTGCATAACTTGTATCATTGTTCTTTTGATATATTCTCACTAAGGAAATGAATAAATACAAGATAAACATATAAAAAGTCATATTTAGATCTCATCGAAGTGTAATTTTATTTGTATCGGATTTACATATTGTTTTCTTTTCCTATCAAGTGTATATGTCACTTCCTCCATTTTAATTTAGGTCCCAGAGTTTGATTGGGCATAGAATTTAAAAAAAGTAAAAAAAAATGTTAAATCAGTGGTCTTAATAAACTAAAGATGAATGCAATATATAAAATATTTTTAAATTTATTAGTTTTAAATATGTCATGTAAAATGTTAAAGTTAAAAATTATTAAATATAAAAAAAGATATTCTTTTTGAAAGAAACTAAAAAGAAAAGTAAGGTATATATAACTAAAAGAAACTGAGTAGGAGAGATGGTTATAGTAATTTTTTTGGTTAAAAAAGAAAATTACATATATTAACTAAAAAGGGAAATTACAGCAGAGTTGTCAAATACAGATCTTCCTATCACATTGATTAAACAAGGTAAAAAAACAAAATGAAAGATATTTGCTTTTGATTTGACAAGCGATGGATTGCCTTTACTTTACCTGACGAGTAATAATATTCGTTTTGAAAATCTCAACTACCAAAAGGTCTAACTTTAAAGAAATTACATCATTTATTTGACAATAAACAGTATACTAAAGTAACGTTAATAAAGCACCATCATATCCATTCATTTATTGAGCTCCATGTAATTTCAGGGTTGATGGCAGTTACTTCTCTTATTTATTTTTATTTATTACTCTCTCTGTCTCAGCTGGATTCTTTACTTTTAAACATAAAATAAGATAAGATTTCTATAATTATAAAACATACATAATAACCCATTGAAATTTTATAAGTGAGATATGGGGATGATAGTATGCACGGGAATCTTTTTATCCCGAGGAATAGAAAGGTTGTTTCTGATACACTATCGGCTTCAAAAATAAAAAAAGATAATAAATAATAATAACCTGTAATAAAAGTCCAGTGTTATGCAAGAAAGAAAAAATAGTGTGAACACTACGAGCTCGTTCGGACATAAAAAAGTATTTTTTTTTATCATTTGAAGATGAATTTTAAAATTTTTTGAAAATTTGAGAAATTCCAAAAAGCTGTTTTCAAACATTTCACTCAAATCACTCACAACTTCAAAAACAACTCAAAATAATATACATGTTCAAACACAACTCTATTATCATATACCGTTTTCACTTGAAATTTTTTTTCACTTTTTATTGGAATTTTACAATTCTTATGTCCAAACGTCCACTACATTAACCACTAGCAGGTCAAACTAGCCTTACACCCGATACGAAGTAGAAAAATATTCAACTATCTTCTAACCTACAACCCTAATGCTCAATCTCCAAACTTTCTTGTCAAGGGCCATGTCCTCGAAAATCTGAAGTCGCGTCATGTCCTGCCTGATCACCTCCCCCTAATTCTTCTTAGGTCGCCCTCTACCTCTTCTCATATCCGCCAAAGCTAACCGCTCACACCTCCTAATCGGGGCATCTAGACTTCTCCTTTGCACGTGCCCAAACCATCAATGCCCTGCTTCCCCCATCTTGTCATCCGTGGGAGCGAAATGTCTACCTTATCTCGAATATCTTCACTCTTAATCGTATCCAATCTAGTGTCTTGGATAGAAATTTCGATTTTTGGTTTGGATTTTAGGATTACGAGTTGGATTTGTATTTAATTTTTAAATTTTGGATTTTGGATTAGATATCAGATTTGGTACTTCGGATTTTTGAATATCCGAAAATCCAAAATTTTTATACTTTATATTTAGTCCATTATCCATATGCGAATAATAATAAGTTCAATACTCTACCCATTAGATATTATCTCATATATTCAATATTGATTACTAAGTTACAGTCAGAATACTTTCTATTTGGAGATGATTTTACTATTACTACTTCTTATCGGCCGTATTAATGTCTTTGTTGTATTTTTTTTATTTTTTTTTATAATGATTTCATTACTTGAATACTTTTATTTATGATTGTGGCAAGAATGATGAACCTTTTAGGCAACTTAACATGAGTACTTCATTTGGATATTCATTTTTGTAAAAAGTAGAAATATCTCAACTTATACCCTCAAAACCTAAAATCCATAATATTCAAACCCGATTAATCTGAAACTGAACTTAAAAAATCCGATCCAATCCAAACTTATTTGGATTGGATTTGGATTGTCATTACTTCAATCTGAAAATCGAAAATCCAAATTGAAATTCTCATATCCAATCTGAATTGCCCGAATGTCCACCCCTAATGACCGGTCTAATTACCGCTCTATGAAACCTACCTTTAAGTTTCGGTAGTATTTTCTTGTCACACAGGACTCCGGATGCTAACCTTTATTTCATCCACCCCACCCCTATATGTTGCGTGACATCCTTGTTGATCTCTCCACCCACTGGATAACTGACCCCGGGTACTTGAAACTTCCTCTCTTGGGGATGACTTGTGCGTCAAGCCTCACGTCCATGCCCGCTTCCCCCCGTCGTATCGCTGAACTTGCATTCCAAGTATTCTGTCTTAGTCCTACTCAACTTGAAACCTTTAGACTCAGGGGACTGTCTCCAAACCTCCAGCCTCTCGTTAACGCCGCCTCACGTCTCATCAATCAGAACTATGTCATCAGCGAATAACATACACCAAGGCACCTCCCCTTGAATATAGTGTGTCAATGTGTCCTTCGTCAGAGAAAATAAGAACAGGCTTAGCGCAGATCCTTGATGTAACCCCATAACCACCGGAAAATGCTCTGAGTCGCCTTCTACTGTCCTAACCCGAGTTTTAGCTCCATCGTACATATCCCTAATTATCCTAATGTAAGCAACCGTCACATCTTTAACCTCCAGACATCTTCAAAGAACCTCCCTAGGGACCTTGTCATACGCTTTCTCTAGATCGATAAACACCATATGCAAATCCTTCTTTTTATCCCTGTACTGCTCCACCAATTGCGTAATAAGATGGATAGCTTCCGTAGTTGAACGACCCGGCATGAACCCGAACTGATTGTCGAATATAGACACCGCCCTCCTCATCCTCACTTCCACTACCTTCTCCAAACTTTCATGGTATGACTTAGATAGTTATAAACCATAATATCATATAATAAATAAGAAATTTATAGTTAATTTATTTTAACATATAATATTGGGATAAATTTGTTTATTTCACATAGAAGATGATATTATATATGTATCTACCATGTTATTATCCTGGTTATAATCTCAGGATTATATAATCCTGGGATAATCATCATTTAAACCAAACGACCCATTAATTGTTTTATTCTCGTGTCAAAACTCAAAGCAAAAAATATCTGTTGTCTTCCCATTTTGTAGGTGAAGTCCGTGTGAAATGCATGATATCATGTGGTTTATTTCTTCTGAATTTATTACAAGTATTTGACTTTCAGATTTTCTTTTAATGGCAAAATTAAAGTTTTTTTTTTCTTTTACCTGGTAATTTTAAAGTAGGTAATGTGAAACTTCTCCTTGGCATTATAATTAATGTGGAAGCAGATATGTTTGACACTGTTTGCTGAACTTGTCAAAGTTTATGTAATATTAGTTCCACTTTTTCCAATGAGCTTCCTTATAATTAATATCGATTTGGGCTAATAAGAAAATTGATAATTGAATTTGAATTGGTTAAAATACTTCTTTAACGAAGTATGGAATAATAAAAAAACTAGAATAGAAAGAAGCTTGAAAAGAGAGAATCGGAAATAAAATAGCGAGACCATACAATATAATACCAACTTCAAAAAAATAATGTTGAAAAGTCAAGATTATTGAAGTTTTTTGTTGTGCTCAATAAATTATTCGCGAGGACAAGTCACACTAAAGTATGGAATTATTATAAAATACAATTAGAGGTCGTTGTTAAATGATGGTGCATCTTGATTAAGACCAATCACAAGATAGCAATATGAAATATAAAATTAGAATACCTAAACTTTTGTATACATCGTTTACGATTTTCATATATCAAACTTTAAAATAACTTTGGCTGCATACCAAAAACAATTCTTTATTCAAGAACTTAGAAAACTTGGATGCGGACTAGTGAAGGAAAAATAAAGATGGAGATCTTGAATTTGCCACTTGTTGGAGTTTCGAATATACCAAATGAAACACATTGGTATAGCTATGAATATACCTTTAAAAGAGGTTCTAGGTTCGAATACTGAGAATAAAATTTTTTTGATAAAGAGAGATTTTCCTTTAAAAAAAATTATCATCACCTTACGTAATTAAGACTTGTTTAATTTGGATTAATTTATATACGCCTAGCAGAATTTGAATCAGATGAATTTCCATTAGTAAAATCAGTATTTGAGCTTCATATGAAACTAAAATTTGGAACTACTAAATGATTATTTACTTAATGTAATTACCCTTAAATAATCAGAAAAAATATAGAGTAGTAATTTATATAATATAAAACGGCCCCAAACTCACTGTAGCTAATATGAAATGGAGAGACCACAAAGATATTTGTTTGGATTTAATAATGACTCTAGAGACGTCTTAAACTCAGCAATTCCAAATCATTAAGTACGAAAAGTTTATTGTTTGTATCTATGAGCTTTGAATAAAGTATCAAGTCTTGTCGGTTCAAAATATTAGGTGAATTTTTGCTATTTATCTAATTTTAATGGACAAAGTTACTCAATATTTGTTATAGCGAGAGATTGCATTCACATCGTGAAATTGATTGTGGTGTACACTTTTAGGATTATTTAGTACGGTAGATAAACAAAAATAATTTTGAGATAAAAATATAGTATTACATTATTTTTTGTTTGATTATTAATTCTGAGATAAGTTATTTCAAAATTAAAAATAGTACCGGAATAACTTATATTTGCCTGAAAGTGAAATACTAGTCCCAATATAAATTATCCTAGAATAAAACAGTAAAACTGATAATTTTAAATATAATATACCAAACAATCGATAAAAAATAATTTTAATATAATTAAATTCAGCATAATTTATCTTCAAAGCTTGGTGAGAGACTTAAGATGCCACAGCTGCGATCGCTACAGTGCAAGTGAACAGTGAGTGCTTGTCTTGGAAAATTAATTTATGTGTCCGAACTTTAATTGTCTTGTACTCTTTCCCCACTTGTTTCAAGACACTTCGAAAATTATTGAAATTCAGAAATAGTTAAATTTATAAGTGATAATTGAAAAATAGTCACAGTTTTAAAAGTAATAATTAAATTTTTATTATTTTTTATGTAAAAATAAATCTGAATAAAAATATTATTCAAAATCCAAAAAATACTCCAACATAATATGTCGGAGTTTGAAATTTTTACATGTGAAATTCTAGCATAACATACTGGAATTTCATAATTTGTTGAAGTTCTAATATAATATATTCGAAATCCATACATAGGTGCTCCAATCTTCTGTATATTATACTGGAACTTTCCGTGTGCTGGAATTCCAACATAATATGCTGGAAGTTCATACACATGTGCTCCAATCTCCACTATATTATACTGGAACTTTCCGTGTGCTGGAGTTCTAACATAATATGCTGAACGTTTACAACACAGGTGCTCCAATCTCCAGTATATTATGCTAGAACTTTTCGTGATACATCAAAATAGTATCTATTTTTCAATGACTTTGCAAATACTGACTATTTCTCAATTACTAGTCTAAAAACTGGCTAAGCCCGTGCTACTTTGATGAAAATATTTCTTCCTTATTACTCCCTCCGATCCATTTTAAGTGATTTTTTTGGCTCTTTTCACACATATTAAGTGAATTAATCTTTTAGCATTAATTAACCATGAAATTAATCATATTAACCTTAATTTACTCATTGAAAATATAAAAAACTACTCTTAGGCGCTTTACTCCAACGGTAACTTTGGAAAGAAGAAATTAATTCTTTCTTAATATCTGATAAAATTAAATATTATAGACCACAAAAAAAAAAAACTAAAAAATCATTTAAAATGGACAAGAGAAAATAGTTGTTAGAGACTTTGAGTGGCAGTAGTATTAAGAGTTAGATGGGGTTGCTTTCACATTTATCAATTTTTGTAGGATCATTTTGTATTTATTTTTATCAAATTATTATAATATAATAATACACACTTCTTTACCTTTGATCTTTATAATTGGACGGTTCAATTGTCTTTCTCTCACAAAATTCCCCACTGCCTTCTTAAGTTGTAGTAAAAGGTAGCACGGCAGAATGTAAAAACTCCTCATCCCCAGATACACAAAGAAAATAACAAATAAAAGTTTCATTATTATGAGCATGTAATAGGATGTATGTTTGGAATTATTTTACTTTGAAATAAACGTGTCGGGTTCAAGATTTTAGAAGGAAAAAATCTTTCCAATTTCGAATGAAAAACAAGTACAAAAATATTAATGGTTGAAATGAGAGAAGAGCCATTCGTGCGTGTGGTGTATATGAATTGCCAAAAGAGAAGGGTCCCAATATATGAATAATGATGAGCAATGAAATGTATTAATCAACACTACTGAATGAGGACGAAATCCAAAGCTCTCAAGTGTCTCTGTATGCACAAAAATTAGTACAAATTTCAAAAGGATATAATCTAGAGATGGACAACAGATCCAACTATCCCACAACAGATAAAAACATATTCGGAACTCCCACTTTTATAATTGAGATGACGAGTTTAGACGCCGCTACTACACATAGTATCCTGTTTCCCTTTCCCCTATTCCTTTTCTCTCTCCTTTTCTTTATATAATTAATCTTTCACACCAGTATTGTATGTGTATCCCAAAAAAGTTATATCCTTTTGTACATAAATAATAAAACACTTTTGAATCGTGATTGTATTTATTAAAAAAGGATTGCACTAAAACTTCATAACAATCTCAATATTTAAGCTAAAAAATATAGAAGGAGAAGATAAATTATGAGAATTATAAATGTTAACTCAAAAAAATTATCATACGCATGAAAAATTAAAGAGTTTAACTTTATAAAATGAAGAATTTAGATACATGTACCTTAATATATTCTTTGACAATCCCAAATCAAATTTAACGTTATAAAACTAACTTTTGTAGCTTATATATATTTTGTTTATTAATACATAAATCTTATTTATTAATATTGAATGTATTATTAATATAACTTTTAAGGGCATAAAAGTCCAATAATATTATAGGATCATTTTGGTCTTTCACATTCAATTTTTGATCGTCTACTTATAATATAGTATGATTAAAAAAGAGGGAAAGATGTAAACGCATCCATTGTTTTGAGTTAAAAATATGTATATCTAATTTGAATTTCTTTCAAAATATATACTACTTCTTTTGGTCCATAATAAGTTACTTTTTGTCTTTTTTATTTTGGTCCAAAATAAGTATCCTTTTACATAATCGAGAAGGATTTAACTTTATCTTTCCAAAATTTGCCCTTATTTACATACCCCAATGTGTCAAGTTAACAATATGCAAATTTTAATTAAGGATACTTTAGTCAAAATATTTTTTTTTCTCTAGGAGTTAGTATTCGCTTAAGGAGTATGCCAAATACCAAAAAGTCACTTATTATGGAATGAAGGGAGTATCTTAAAAAAGAAGGAAAGTTTTCATTGCTTCGAGTTAAAAATATGTATATATAATTTGAACTTCTTTCAAAATATATACTACTCCTTCTAGTCCATAATAAGTGATTTTTTAGCTTTTTCATTTTGGTCCAAAATAAGTGTCCTTTTACATAATCGAGAAGGAATTAATTTTATTTTTTCAATATTTTTCCTTATTTACATACCCCAAATGTGTCAAGTTAATAATATGCAAATTTTAATTAAAGATAATTTAGTCGAAATACCTTTTTTCTCTAGGAGTCAGTATTTGCTTAAGGGGTATGCCAAATACTAATAAGTCACTTATTATGAAACGGAGGGAGTATCTTACTATGTTCACATTTGTTGCGTCCAAACACACACGCAAGTATATGCGGTCGACACGTAATAAAGTGACGAAAAAGTATCATTCCCACGACGATTTATGATCAACTATTGTCCAATCTAAACTATTTATAAATTTATTGCTCAAGTGGTTGTGAAGAAGATGATTGTGATTTTTATGACTAAAAATTACTAGTAAAATTACTAAATAGACTAGCAATGTGCAAAGCAAACAAACAAACACTAGAAAGAATTCAACGGGATGGGAATATTCTGGGGTTATGAGATTAAAGTCTCTCCCATTGCATTTTTTCGGTTGATTTACTCACTTGATTTATCTAGTTTGTTGACAAGCAGGGTTTATTATGCTCGCGAATTTCTTTCGATACTTCGCTCGCCTAGTCAAGCCAACCTATACTTTATGGCTATAGAATTAGAATTAACACGAATGCATGTAGATTTAACCAAGTACGGCAATTAGAATATGTCTATCCTAATTGCGAATCTATTCTTCGATGCCCGCATTCAAGAACTTACTTTATTCAATCTTATATGCAATCTATATTTCCCACTTTCGTATTCAACTATAAATTCATTGATGGTACTCTATTGTTAGCTACGCAATAAAATGATTAAGTGCAAGATTGAATAAATATATTAATATGATAAACCACGCAAAATAATCAACCGTCAAACTACAATAGTCAATAACGACTAACCCAAGAATAATGAGGTTCTTAACCACTCATGTTCATGGAAATAATCAAAATATTGTGTTCAAACATAAAATCTATGAATATTAGATAAAGGATGGAAGAATAGATGAATTTCATGCTCTCGAGTGTTCTGTGCTTGTATTTTTCTCTCAAAGTGGCATCTCCTCTTTCCAAAAAAGTTTAGACTTCTTTTTATACGCATTTGGTGTGTGTAGGACCAAAATAACCTTGTCCCGGGTGAAGTAGGATAGTTTCCTGTCACCCAATGCCCAGGGTAGTGCGAGGCGCTAGCCCTGGAGTTGAAAAAAGTTTGCATCTGTAAATTGTGCCACGAGTAGCGTGGGGGGCTACCAGGGCGCTACACTACCCCATTTTTTTGTTTTGTTTTCTTTTTGCTTCAAATCGTGCACTTTCGTTTCACATTGACTCCGAATGACTCTTACACATAAAAATATCACGATTAGCACAAACTATTACATTACACATCCGAAATCTACGAAATATGGGTAAAATACGAGGCAATATGTATATAAATATACATACTTTAAGCCGAATATCAACACCCCACACTTAAACTCTTGCTCGCCCTCGAGCAATGGAACGATCAACTACACCCCAACAACTTGCATCTCAACTATGGAGGAGCTATTCAATTTTTTTAACCATACACTGACTATGGTCGATACTGGCAATCAAATATGAACTGACAAAATTCACATTCTTCCCGTTTTCAACACGCTCAAGTATAAGGAATTTAATTCAAGCAATTCCAAAAACTTACCTCATAACCACCATATCTCAAGAGCCGACTCGTTACCACTAAGTACCCTCAACTCGCGCACTCACCCAACAAGAGAAATTAACATTACCAATCCGTGATGAGATCAAGTACCCTCACCAACAAGCAAGAGAGTGAATATAGAAATAGTCCACACGTTCAACTATAACTTTGAACATAAATTAAGGATATCACACAATTGAACAAAATTCATTCACTCTCACAAAGAATTTTATGTGCATCCCATGGTCGTAACATAAGCTTGCCCGAGTGTACATCTCTACTATATAAGCTAGCTAAGTCTAGGATCAATTAGGATTTTATGGGTTGTAATGTAGGCGAACGGACGGGTAGGATAAATTGAGGAATAGTGACTAACCCTCCTAAGCACTTTAATACACTACACTCACAGGTCGAGCACATATTCTTCTAAACCAATTCACTTGCCACAACTCATACACAATATAGCCTTGTTCAATTAAGCACTTATATGTCCCCACTAGCATGAATTGGGAAGATTAAGAGGTGTTTTTTTTTTTATATATATATATATATTTTACTATTTGTATTTTTTCCTTGTATTTTTATTTTTTCTTTTTTTTTTTTCTCTTTTTTTTCTACACACACTCCATACATTAAGGTTCATCGGCTAATGTCCTTTTTCACAACTTTAGTGCACCTTATGGGCCCTTTCACGGTTCCACTCGAAATCTACTTCCCAATCTACACTTCTTTTAGCGACTAAGTGCCTTCAGAGGTAAAGGTTTAACAAGCTCAAATTAAGAATAAATTAGGGATACAGCTTCTAGTGTGGGTGCCATGGAAAAGGTCTATAGGCTCAAAGGAGCTAACAATAGAGAAATTTTATTTGTAAGTAACAAGCACATCTATGATCGAGCAAAGAACTGCCTACGTCATCTCCTAGACTAGCACAACTTAATAATTTTTCTTTAATTAACACACTGGGTAAGTTCTAGACTATACAGTATAACACAAAATATCACAAATCCTCACGCGTGCACACATTGCACATGACTCAATCAAGACAGTTATGTTCAACTCTCAAGTCAAGCAAGCACACATAGTCGAAAAATTTAAGCAATAATGCACTAGGTAACATACAAATCAAACAACTAAGAACAATCGTCACAGAGTAGGCTATTTATTTTACTTAGGCATCACAATTCAAATCAAAATTACAGGATGACAGAGCGCATTCCATAGCCCAATGTACCGGCACCAAATATGTTAACATGTATCTAGAGCAACTCAGCTTTCTTCCTATCTTACTTGTAAAAAGTTAAAAGTAAAATACCCGATTTAGGCTACAACCTTGGAAAAGAACCGGCGCCTAAAGAAAAATCAAGGGATACTACCTAACTATCCTATAAAAATAAAAAGAAAAAATTTGGTTGTTTTTACTCGGACCTTAATCCCTCAAGAAAGTTGTCCAAGAGATCCATCGTGGGAAAAAGTCTGAGCTTTTACTGATTTTCTATATTTTCATTTTTTTTCTTTTTGGTAAGTCTACTACTCTAAACTAGACTAGTATTAACTACGAGTAAAAAAAACACTATTGAAAAAGAAATTTTTTATAGAATTACACTTAGAAAGTAGTTCCACCACCCCACATTTATGTTATGCATAGTTCTCTGTCACGACCCAAAATTCACTATAGGTCGTGATGCCCAACGTCGTCGTTAGGCAAACCAACAATGAACTATCAGCTTAATTATTCATTTTAGGTATTTTTGAAATCATGAATCTTATTAGATAGAGAGATTAATGCATTAAAAATAGTAGGTACGTACAATTTAAATGAAATATAAATAAAAGTGTATCAATGTAAAGAAACTATACACAAATTCTAGAATACCCCAAGACCTGGTATCGCAAGTGCATGAGCATCTACTAGGAAGTACAATAACAATGCATCATCTGTCTGGAATGCAAGGTAGACAGGGTAAAGTAAATAATTATGATGGAAACCCTGTGTGTTGCGAATCGTAGCATGAGATACAGCTCACCATAGAGTCCCCTCAGCAGCTGCGCCTACACACCCAAATGACCACCAAATGAATTTGTCAAATCCCGCATATTTAGTGCAGAAGCACAGCATGAGTACGTAAATCAGCGCGTACCCTATAAGTATTTAGCCTAACCCCGAAGAGGTAGTGACAAGGGGTCGACATTGACACATTCTAGTGGTCCGACAAATAAAATATAATAAAGTAGGCAAGTATTAAACATGGTAGGTAACAACGAGTATAGATATATGCAAATAATACAGTCTACAACTGAACAATGAACACCGAGTCCTCAATTATCGGGTACCTTCTCAAATGGGATACGTAATGGTCAATACCAAATAAACGGTCACATCTCAAGTTGAAACACATGAGTACGCGAACTCCTTATCAAGTATTCGCACGATTCTGCCAAGGCGAGCGGCCCGATCCCATAAGAGTGTTTCATAGGAATGCCGAGGCAAATGGCCCGATCCCATAAGAATATGATACATGATACTGCCAACGCGAACGTCCCGATCCTATAAGAGTGTGTTATGCCGAGGAAAACGACCCGATCCCATAAGAGTGTATTACAATATTATGCCGAGCGAAGGACCCAATCCCATAAGAGTGTGATTCATGATCCTGCCGAGGCAAACGGTCCGATTCCATTAGAGTATATTAAAATATCCTATCGAGACAAACGACCCGATCCCATAAGAGTGTGATTCAAGATCCTGCCCGGCGAACGGCCCGATCCCATTATAATAAGAAGCTTTAACGGGTTCTTGACCCCACTCACGAATATATGTGTGAGTTATGAAATTTAAGGAAACTTTTCGACGAATATGATAAGTGTGGATTTGACCACTTATTAGCACCTTTTTGCTTTTACTTTAGTCCGAAAGTATTGATTTATGTTTCCAAAACTAATGCAAGTGTGCAAATTGCATGAATGTTGGAAGTTTGGGCTCCCATGACGAAATCCGACTCAAAAAGGAGTCTTTTGACTCACAAGGCAAGAAGGGGCGCAGAACATAAGATGTGCGGTCCGCAGAAGGATTTCTACGGCCGCAAAAGAAAGTGCGGAACGCAGAGTTTCCTTTGCGGGCGTAGAATAAGTGAAGAAGCCCAGCAGAGTTTTAGCTGATCTGCGGACAACACATGATTTATGCGGCCGCAGAACAAGGTCTGCACAGAAAAATAATTCAAAGTTCAGAGAGTATGCAAATTACCAAGACTTGAACCCTTGCCTGAAGTTCGGACCGCACACGAATTGTGCGGCCGCGGAAGATGCCTTGCAGCCGCAGACCAGAATTATGCGGCTACATAATCCAAGACCCTACCAGCTGAAGAAATCTGCGGACTGCAATTGGAATTATGCGATCGTAGAACCTCCCGAGGGGCATTTTCGTCAGCGAATTTTGGGTCAGTATAAATAGATGAGAATCACATTTTGTAGGTCAAGTTTCGAAGTTTTAGCTGATGTAGCCATCGTGTTTTGCTATTTTAGGAAGTTTGTGACTATTTTAGGATTTAAACATCATATTTTATCATTTGAATCTAAGATTATGAGTTTAATTAGTATTTATTCTTGTTTTTCTCTTCATTTTTCACTACGAATAGCTAGATTCTTATTACGATTGTGACCCAACCCTAGTGTGTAAATCTTATGAGCATTTAATTTAATGCTTGTTATGATTATTTCGCCTAGTTTATGCTTTAATTTTAGAATTAATAGTTGCAAACATTGATTCATGCCTTTTTGACTTGGTCTTTACTTGAAAAAGATGGACCAAGTCTAGGATAACTTGGCTAACAAGGAATTGAGCTAATTGAGGGTTTGATCAGCCTAATTAAAGAGTTCAAACTAGAGACAGCGAGAACCCGACTTGAGCTCATATCAACTATTTATCTTGATACCCATTTGGGCTTGAGAAAGCCAAATTGGGCAAAATCACTCTATGACCGAGAGGTATTGAGCGCGTAACATAGAGTTAAGAGCTATAATACACCGCAATCAACAAAATAAGTGTTAACGTATTTAACCCATTAGGCAAATACCTAGGTTAAGGTCACATCACTAGGCTTTTTAATTATTTGAAAAATACCAAAAATAATCATTCGCGTTCTAGTTTATTCTCTTAGCATAATATTGGTAGAGTAAAATTAGAATTAGAAATCAAAACTCTTTGTTTGGAAGTGCAATCTAGTTGTTCCATTTGCTTTCGTTAAGTGTATACGAACACCCATACTAAACTCTTTGTGGAAATCGACCCCGACTCTTGTTGGGTGCTATTCTTCCAATAACCGTTTTCATTCATTATTGAGTGCGTATTGGACGTCAATCAGAATACGCACAACGCAGAAAAAATTTGTAAGGGAAGCACAATTTCCACGGCTAATCAAGTAGCTCGTCAAATTTTCAAAATAACGAGTCCATTACTCTATGCAAGTATAGTCTCAGGTCGTAATGCGAAATAAAGTAATTAAACACGCAAGAATAACTCAATTAATACAATTAAAGCATGGCATAAATCTAAGCCATCCCGGACATAATCAGAAACTCTAGCATACGCACGGACACTCGTCACCTCATACATGCGTAACTCCCATGACATGTAGCATGTAATAAGTATAGCACCTACGGGGTAAATTCTCCCTCACAAGGTTAGACATGAGACTTATCTCGCTCCGAAGTTCCATAACTGGATCTAACACCTCTCTAACACCTCAAACCAATGCCCATCAATCTGAAACTAGTCAAACAATGCGCAAACCAATAAAAATATACTCTAATACTCATAATTAATCAATTTATAACAATTCAAACTTCGCTCGAAAAGTCAAACAAAGTCAACTCTTGGGCCAACTCGATAAACATTACCCATAACACCACGAACTCAAATATATAATTTATTACTTATTCCATGTCTAATTTCGTGGTCAAAATCTAAAAATATCAATTCTAGTTTTTTCTTCAAAATCCAAAACTTTCCACCAATTTTCATGTTACAATCCCATATGTGTTCATGAAATATAATCAAAAGTGGTTTAGAAACATTTACCCCCAAGAGGTGGATGAAATAGCTCTCCAAAATCGCCCCAAAGTCGGCTCCAAGAGAGAAAAATGAGATGAACTCCTTGCGCTTCTACGAAAGCATACATTCTGCCCAGTCGATTTTCTGCACCTGCAGAACTCCTTGCGCTTCTGCGGAAGCTACCTCGCAGCCCAGTCGATTTTCTGCACCTGCAGAACTCCTTGCGCTTCTGCGGAAGCTACCTCGCAGATGCGACTTCTTCTAAGGTGCAAGTTTTTCGCTTCTGCAGACATTCAATCGCAGATGCGCATCTGCTTCTACGGAAATCACTCGCATCTGTAGACTCCCTACCTCGAGCAGCACTTGCGCGCCTATGACCGCACCTGCAGCTCCGCAGGTGCGCTACAACACCCGCACATGCGGTCTTTCAGCCCTAGACCAATTCCATTTCTGCGCTCTTCCGCCCGCATCTGCGAGCCCGCAGGTGTGGTAAATTCCTCACACCTGCAAATCCAACCAGCCTCAATGCTAACCGCTTTTGCGACCTAGTGCCGCTTCCGCGGTCTCGCACTCCGTAAGTCTAAAACTCGATCCGATTCCAATTTGATTCGCACTCGAGGCGCCGGGGACCCCATCCAGCCTTACTAACAAGTCCTAAAATACGATACGGACCTAGTCGAAGCCTCAAATCACGTCAAATAACATCAAAACTACGAATTGACGGTCAAAACCTTTCTTTAAACTTTCAACTTTCAAACTTCGACGAACGCGTCCGATTCGTACTTAAACATTCGGGAATGACGCAAAACTTTACGCACAAGTGATAAATCACAATACGAACCCATTCCAAGGCTTAGAATCCGAAATGGACACCGATAACACCAAAGTCAACTCCAAGTCAAACTTAGGCATTTTTAAGACTTTCAAAATGCCAATTTTCCAAAATAAGCGTCGAAATGCTCCTGGACCACCCGATACTCAACCCGAACATACGCCCAAGTCCGAAATCATCATCCGAATTTATTGAAACCTTCAAATCCCGTTCCGAGGTTGTTTACCCAAAAGTCAAACCCTAGTCAACTCTTCCAACTTAATGCTTCCGAATTGAGAATTTCCTTCCGAATCAACTCCGAACTTTCTGGAATTCAATTCCGACCACACGTACAAGTCATAATACATGAAGTGAAGTAGCTCAAGGCCTCAAACTGCCGAATGATGCGCTAGAGCTCAAAAAGACCAGTCGGGTCGTTATATTCTCCCCCACTTAAACATATGGTCGTCCTCGAACGTGCAAAGAACCATTCCGGAGTTGATCAAAATCACTGTTTAACACATCGTGCACCTACCTGTGCCACCACAACCCACATGGGCATATTAGCTCGAGCCAGACTGAAGATCTTCCCTCGAACCATTAACACTAGGAATGCCGATTCAATCTTGAAGTCGCAACACACAACCATCTCTGATAACTTTCTCTTAGGTTTCATCTCATAACACAGTGCTTAGAGACAAACAAATGAAGACCAATACGCCGATGAGCCTCAACGCATTTAATCAAGGACGGTGACACCAAAATATTAACAAAGGATTTCACCAAATTCGGCAATATCCAATTTCGACCGTAGGCAACACCAACACTGGGCTGAAACGACAGAACACCCTTCCACAATGCGACGATAATAGCCCGCCCGAATACCCAGGGAGAAACATCCTGCACCACATTTGCATTACTATTACAACTCTTCGATGCCCACTTGATAGCAAGCGCTCAACATGTATAAGAATGAGTAGGAAGGAAATGAAGGCATAAGCTTCAATGAAATCAAATCACACGAAGAGGAATCAAGGAAGGGAAGCTCTCCTAATGACGATCCAAAAACACAATATAATATTATACTCGCTAGTCGAATATAGTATATTATAATATCGTATCCATATGGATTGGAGTTAAACATTATTTTTGTAGTTTATAGCTTGATTACTATCCAAGATGATCAACAATTGAGATTTTTGTGATTTAAAACTAAAATTTAACTAAGAGTTTAAACTATTGACTAATGTAAATTGCAACAATGAGTAAGGAAGATATCAATGAGAGAAAATAGGGGTTGATTGGATAGGTGCAAGATACTTGTTCGAGATTTAACTCTAGTTAATTCACTTCTAATGTTCAAGTAATTCTCTCGAATTCACTCAATTATTAATTCAAACATTTGGTAGAAGCTCATCTCTCGATTAAGTCTCAACCTCACAGTATGAACTAAGTTAAGCTCGGTGAGGATGTGCAAGAACTCGTAGTGGGTTGGTCTTTTAAGAGAACCTCTCTCGATTATCCTCCTAACTAAGTTTAATCAATAACTCAATTACTCTCTTTCGATTACTAAGAATATTCAATGAATTCAACCCACAATATATTATGCAAAAAAAATCACAAATTATGCCTATTTCGATTATATGAACTAGTGAATATAGATGCAACAATTAAAATATCCAAAACGATTCAATACATAACAACTAGAGTTAATATCCACAAAAAATCATCAAAACACCAAATCCATCAATCCCTAAAGAGAACTACTCCATAGATATGGAGTAATTCATCACAAATAAGTTTAAGTTAAAGAAAAAACATAAAACGATCCAAACTCTTGTCTTGAATGAGGATTGAATGATGAAATCCTTGTGCTCTTGCTTCTCCAACTTCTCCTTAGCCTCCTTAGGTCTTAGATGTGTTAAAAATCTAGAAAATACCATTTTTTCATGTATATATACCAAGTAGGGTCGGGCCCAAATGAACATACCTTCTCCTATGCGAAATAGGACTTTTTCCGGAATAGGACGTGCGTGGCCGCACACCTGGGAGTGTGCTCGCGCATATGGCCGCGCACTTTGGATGGTATTCTGCCTCACTTGCGCGCCCAGTGCGCGCTCGCGCACCTAGGTGGTTTCCTGCTCGATTCTTCGTCTCTCTCGTTGAGTGCATGATTGTCCGTTTATCCCCGAACACGATCCCAACTTAATCTTTGGGCTTTTACTCAGACTTCAAAGCTCCAGAATAGCTTGAATTCATGCCATAACATCTACATAGCTCAGAATCACTCCCACAAGGCATAAAACATACAATTAGTGCAAAACACTAGCGATTAAAGCTCAAACTCCATTAAAGTGCCATAAACTAGAGTGCGATAAGCAACTAAAACACGTAATTATAGACTACCATCACCACCCCACACTTAAACCATTGCTTGTCCTCGAGCAATCAAACTACACTTCATATTGAAACGACCTTTTTTTCTTAAACAACTCTCGTAACTCGTCACACCAAGAATATTCAAAATAGACTAAGCATAATAGGGTACCATTTTTGCCTCAAGATTTGACTCACAAGTACCACGCATTATTTATAACCCGCTCACTTACTCTAACATATAGGTCATGACATCACCTTTCCTTCATGAATCAAGTGCCCCCACACAACAATCGAGAGTAGTTCCACACACAATAAAATTTAAAAACAACTAGGAACTCAAGATAGAAAGAATTCACTCACTATTAGAAAAACATTCATATGCGACAAAAGATGAACCATAGGCTTGCCCGTAGTGCACTACTATACTAATTGAGCTCATTCAGTCAAGGATCAAGTAGGACTTTAATTGATTATAATATAGGCTGCGGGACGGGTAAGATACCTTTAGATAAGAGTGACTACACCTCCCTAAGCACATTAATACATACATTTAGCCATTCAAAATCCCATACTTATGTCAAACCAAAACTCCACCTTCACGTCCATATATATTAACTCCCTACTTCTTTAAGCACAATTACGTCAAATTGCCACTATCATGGAATATTTTTCACAATCATACAACTAATTTTTTTCTTTTTCTTTTTCTTTTTTCAATTCAAGTGGCTCTTATTTTTTTTTTAACACATTGCACATTTCTCCTTATTTCAATAGTTCCACTCAAAAGCCAAACCAACCATTTACACTTCATCTTTTACAAAGTTCATATCAAATTTAAATGCTCATGAGAGGTAAATGGTTCAAATAGATGGCCAATTCAAATAAATGGGTAAGGCTTGTACTGTGGTTGCCAAAGAAACAGGATTACAGGCTCAAAGGGGTTAACTAAGATACATAACAATTTGGTGGGTAAACGTATATATATCTGGCTCAACAAAGAAATGCCTATGTCACTTCCAAACTAAATAAAACTACTATTTCGCTTAGTAAACACACAGGGCAAGTTCTAGACATCAAATGCAATGCACAGAATACACTAAAACTTCTCACACACATGGCACATAACTCACTTAAGATCGGATTATCGAGACACTCTAGTCAAAGTAGTTAAGCAAAGTTAAGATCATACAATTTAAGGTACTTATGCAAGACTCAAAAACTGAGCCTAAGTGTCACAACTAAAGCACTCACTATTCTCAAGGTATGATAGAGTCAAGAGATATTACTTTCATTTCAAATCATAGAACAAGGTTTTCTACTCTTAACAAAATAAAAACTAACTACACCCGGTTAAAAAAAACCCTTGAAAAAGAACCGCGGCACAAAAAACAAACAAGGGGGAATTAATAAACTAACTACAAAAGAAAATCGTTTTGTCTTTTTTTTTTCCGACTTTAATCCCTTAAGAAACCCGTCGATTGATATCCATCGTCGGAAAAAATCAAAAATTTTAATTTTTTTTATCTCTAACTACTAAAAAAACAAAACTAAAACTAATATACATACATACATACGAATATATCCCCCACTCCACACTTTAGGTTGTGGCATGTCCCCATGATACACAATTAAAAAGCATAAGATAGAGAAAACTTCCCTGAATCTCTAGCCGAGGTCTGAATCGAAGTCGGGCTCCAGTTTTCTCGCCCGAACTAGTGCACACATCCACGCATATAGCTTCTTCTCTGCCTTCTTGGGTACACCCCACACTTGTCTTTTTCACTAATTGCAGTCTTCTCACTCGAACTTTTCACTTTCCACTCTGCACTTGCAGCTGGCTTCTCTTTTCTCACCCCCATATCCACATTCATCTCGAAAATCACCATCTCCTCACCCACTCTAAGCATGAGCTTTCTATTATGTATGTCTAATATTGCTCTACCCGTCACTAAGAATGGTCTTCCTAAGATAAGGGGGATCTCCTTGTTCTGCTCCATCTTCACTACTATAAAGTCTACTGGAAATACAAACTTATCTACCCGAAATAAGACATATTCCACTATCTCCTCGGGTATTATAGTTGTTTGGTCTGCCAGCTGCAAAGATATTGGCGCAGACCTTATCTCTCCAAGCTCATTCTCCAGTTTTCTGTAAATAGACAAAGGCATTAAATTAATTGAGGCACCATAATCACACAAAGACTTATCAAAATTAAGAGTGCCTAATGAGCAATGTATAGTAAAACTCCCAGGATCTCACTTCTGTGGGAGTTTGTTTTGCAAGATTGCGCTGCAATGCTCTGTGAGATTGACCACTGAGGTCTCTTTTATCTTCCTCTTCTTTGTAAGGATCTCCTTCAAGAATTTGGCATAATATGGCATTTGAAAGAGCACCTCTGTGAATGGAAAATTTACATTGACCTGTTTCAGCATATCTAGAAATCTCTCAAACAGCTTGTCCAGCTTTTCTCTATACAACTTTTGGGAAAGGGTAGAGCAGGCATATGCTCGCTCTCATTAGGTTCCTCCCATCTTGAAGTGTCCTCCTTCTTCTTCTTGTCAGCTCCCTTCTTGCTTTTCTTCTTCTTATCAACTTTAATTTCTAGCTGCTCTCCACTTTCTTTTTCAAGCACCAACCTCTTTTTGGATTGGAGTGGGATCTTTCAACTCTTGCCCGCTTCTCAAGGTCACAATATTTACTGTTTCTTTGGGATTTCTCTCAGTGTCAGCTGGTAGAGTACCTGGGATTCTCTCAGACAATATAGTTGCAATCTGTCCCACTTTCTTCTCCAAGTTCAGCAAACCAATGCCAAGTTCTTTGATAGCTGAACCATGAGCATCTAATCTTTCATATGTCTTGACAATGAAGGAGTTCATTAGATCTTCTAACCCAGGCTGAGTGGAATATTGAGGCTGGAACTTCGCCTCGGCTGATTCACAAAACTAGGAGCTCCTTGTCCTTGAAATCTGGGATTGTTTTGTTGCCATGTATTTGCAATACCCCCAGGTGAACTCCATGAAAAATCGAGGTGCTTTTGACCCATTGCATTGAAGTTATAATTCCCAACAACATTAATTTCCTCAATTGAGGCTTGACACTCATGAGTAGGGTGTCCTCTTCCACATATATCACATGCTGCATGGGGCTCACTGTGTATTGAAGCTAAGGTTAGCTTTCTTATTTCTTTGGCCATGACATCAAGCTGTACCTACACAGACATGTTAGCATCAACTTGGTGAATACCAGTTGATCTTTTTCTTTCAGCAATCTCAGAGAGCCACTGATTTACATCTTCAGATAACTTATCTAGAATTATGACTATCTCCTCTGGAGTCTTCTTCATCAACGGGCCTCCAGCTGTATTGCTCAATGTTCTGCGAGCGGCGGGTGTCAATCCATCCCAAAAGTTCTGGAGTTGCATCCAGAGTTCAATTCCGCTATGTTGACACTTTCGCACTATCTCCTTAAACCTCTCCCAGGCTTCAAACACAGTTTCAGTCTCGTTCTGGTAAAAGTTATGGATCTCTCTTCTAAACTTGCCCGTCTTAGATGATGAGAAATATTTGTCAAGAAATTTTTTGGTCATCTCATCCCATGTTCTAATCGATCTATTAGGCAAGCTTCGAAGCCAGTGCTTTGCATCGTCTTTAAGAGTGAAAGGGAATGCCCTTAAATAAATTGTATCTTGTGACACACCATTGTATTGAAAGGTGTTCATAATCTCTTCGAAGTCCGTTAGATGATTGTTTGGATCTTTGTTCATCTTTCCTCTGAAGACACAGTTGTTTCGAAGAGTTTGAAGCAATCCCTATTTTAACTCAAAATTGTTAGCTGCAACTAGAGGTGGTCTCACACATGATAATCCTTGGTTGTAGACTGGTCTATCATAATCACTAAGAGGTCTCCCAGCACCGGGAGCTATGTTTTCGAACTGGTCTGCACCCACAGGTTGATTCTTAGCGATTCTTCGAGCTCTCTCCTCCTCAAAGATAAGTTGTGCATTTAGAAGAGCTGTTTCCTCAGCATCCCTTGTAGCTTTTTCTCTTTGCTGGGCTGACTCTCCTGCGACCAAATCAACAATATCATCATCTCCCGCCATAATTTCTTTGGTTGAGGAATGCCCAAACTTCTCTGTATTCTTGGGGAGATCTCTTTCTCTCCTTAGTTGTCGCAGTTGTTTCTCAATTTCTGGTTCATTTGGTAGCACTTCCTTCCCAGAGGATCGAGTCATGCACCAATCTAACTTGTAGCCTGCGCATAATCAAGGAACACCAACTGTAAAAAGAGAAAAATTAAACAAGAAGAAAAATTCCTGAATTAGTACTACAAACTATTTCAAACACTATTGATTGCCAATCTCCGGCAAGGACGCCAAAATTGACGAGCCAAAAACACAACATAAAATTATATTCGCTAGTCGAGTATAGTATATTATAATATCGTATCCACAGGGATTGGAGTTAAACCGTATTTTGTAGTTTATAGCTTGATCGCTATCCAAGATGATCAACAATTGAGATTTTTGTGATTTAACACTAAAATTTAACTAAGAGTTTAAACTATTGACTAATTTAAATCGCAACAATGAGTAAGGAAGATATCAATGAGAGAAAATAGGGATTGATTGGATAGGTGCAAGATACTTGTCCGGGATTTAACTCTAGTTAATTCACTTCTAATGTTCAAGTAATTCTCTTGAATTCACTCAATTATTAATTCAAACATTTGGTGGAAGCCCCTCTCTCGATTAAGTCTCAACCTCACAGTATGAAATAAGTTGAGCTCGGTGAGGATGTGCAAGAACTCGTAATGGATTGTTCTTTTAGGAGAACCTCTCTCGATTATCCTCCTAACTAAGTTTAATCAACAACTCAATTACCCTCTTTCGATTACTAAGAAGATTCAATGAATTCAACCCACAAAATATTATGCAAAAAAAAATCACAAATTATGCCTATCTCGATTATATGAACTAGTGAATATAGATGCAACAATTAAAATATCCAAAACGATTCAATACATAACAACTAGAGTTAATATCCACGAACAATCATCAAAACACCAAATCCATCAATCCATAAAGAGAACTACTCCATGGATATGGAGTAATTCATCAAAAATAAGTTTAAGTTAAAGAAAAACATAAAACGATCCAAACTCTTGTCTTGAGTGAGGATTGAATGATGATATCCTTGTGCTCTTGCTTCTCCAACTTCCTTAGCCTCCTTAGGTTTTAGATGTGTCAAAAGTCCAGAAAATACCGTTTTTCCATGTATATATACCAAGTAGAGTCGGGCCCAAACGAACACATCTTCTCCTACGCAAAATAAGACTCTTTCCGGAATAGGACGTACGTGGCCGCGCACTTGGGAGTGTGCTCGCGCATATGGCCGCACACTTTGGT
This sequence comes from Nicotiana obtusifolia, assembly GCA_002018475.1. Lineage (NCBI taxonomy): Eukaryota > Viridiplantae > Streptophyta > Magnoliopsida > Solanales > Solanaceae > Nicotiana > Nicotiana obtusifolia. The sequence continues at coordinate 172,232 of MCJB01022529.1, read as the reverse complement.
TGGTATTCTTCCTCACTTGCGCGCCCAGTGCACGCTAGCGCACCTGGGTGGCGTCCTGCTTGACTCTTCGTCTCTCTCGTTGAGTGCACGTCTGTTGATCCCCGAACACGATCCCAACTTAATCATTGGGATTTTACTCAGACTTCAAAGATCCAGAATAGCTTGAATTCATGCCATAACATCTACATAGCCCGATATCACTCCTACAAGGCATAAAAGACACAATTAATGCAAAACACTAGCGATTAAAACTCAAACTCAATTAAAGTGCCATAAACTAGTGCGCAATAAGCAACTAAAACATGCAATTATAGCCTACCATCACCTAACAACCATGTAGCCACTCAAAGGTAAGTACAGACGTCTCTGTACTGATCCGCAAGATGCTACTAGACCTGCTCATGACTCGTGAGACCTAAGTGAACCTAGTGCTCTAATAACAAGCTGTCATGACCCAAAATCTACTATAGGTCGTGATGGCGCCCAACGTCGCTATTAGGCAAGCCAACAGTGAATTATCAGCTTAATTATTCATTTTATTATTTTTTGAAATCATGAATCTTATTAGATAGAGAGTTCAATGCATTAAAAATAGTAGATACGTACAATTTAAATGAAATATAAAGTAAAAGTGTATTAACATAAAGCAACTGTACACAAATTCAAAAATACCCCAAGACCCGGTATAGCAAGTGCATGAGCATCTACTAGGAAGTACAATAACAATACATCATCTATCTAGAATACAAGGTAGACAGGGTAAAGTAAATAATTATGTTGGAAACCCTGTGTGCTGCGAATCGTAGCATGGGATAAAACTCACCATAGAGTCCCCTCAACAATTGCGCCTACACGCCAAATGACCACCAAATGAACCTGTCAAATTCTGCACATTTAGTGCAGAACTGCAGCATGTGTACGTAAATCAACACGTACCTAGTAAGTATCTAACCTAACCCCAAGGTAGTGACGAGGGATCAAACATGGTAGGTAACAATGAGTACAGATATAGGCGAATAATACAGTCTACAACTGAACAATGAACACCAAGTCCTTAATTATCAGGTACCTCCTCAAATGGGATATGTAATGGTCAATACTAAATCAACGGTCACATCTCAAGTCAGGAAACACATAAGTACGTGGTTCCTTGTCAAGTATTCGCACAATTCTGCCGAGGCGAGCAACCCGATCTCATAAGAGTGTTTCATAGGAATGCCTAGGCGAATGGCCCGATCCCATACGAATATGATACATGATACTGCCAAGGCGAATGACCCGATCCCATAAGAGTGTATTATAATATCCTGCCGAGGCGAACGACCTGATCCCATAAGAGTGTGTTACAATATCCTGCCGAGGCGAATAGCCCTATCCCATAAGAGTGTATTACAATATCCTGCCGAGGCGAACAACCCAATCCCATGAGAGTGTGATTTATGATCCTGCCAAGGCAAACGACCTGATCTCTAATAGAGTGTATCCTGCCAAGGTGAACGACTTGATCCCATAGGACTGTGATTCATGATCCTGCTGAGGCGAACGACCCGATCCCATTAGAATAAAAATATTTAACGGGTCCTTGACCCCACTCACGAATATACATATGAGTTATGAAATTTAAGGAAACTTTTCAACAAATACGCACAACGCGAAAAAAATTCGTAAGGGAAACACAGATTCCACAGCTAATCAAGTAGCTCGTTAAATTTCCAAAATAGCGAGTCCATTACCCTATGCAAGTCTAATCTTAGGTCGTAATGAGAAATAAAGTAATTAAATAGGCAAAAATTAACTCTATTAGTACAACTAAAGCATGACATGAATCTAAGTCTACCCGGACATAATTAGGAACTCTAGCATGCACATGAACACTCGTCACCTCATACGTGTGTAGCTCCCACGACATGTTGCATGTAAGCACCTACGGGGTAAATTCCCCCTCACAAGGTTAGACAGGAGACTTATCTCGTTCTAAAGTTTCATAGCCGCCTCCAATGCCTCTCTAACACCTCAAACCAATGCCCATCGATGCGAAACTAGTCAAACAATGTGTAAACCAATAAAAATATACTCTAATACTCATAATTAATCAATTTATAACAATTTCCAACTTCGCTCGAAAAGTCAACAAAGTCAATCTCGGCCTACGTGCCTGAATTCCAAAACTTTTCGAAGATAAACATTACCCATAACATCACGAACTCAAATATATAATTTATTACTAATTACATGTCCAACTTTGTGGTTAAAATCTAAAAATACCAATTCTAAGATTTTCTTCAAAATCCCAAATTTCCACCAATTTTCATATTACAATCCCATATGTGTTCATGAAATATAATCAAAAGTGGTTTAGAAACACTTAGCCCCAAGAGGTGGATGAAATAGCTCTCCAAAATCGCCCCAAAGTCGGCTCCAAGAAAGAAAAATGAGATGAAATGAGAAAATCCTATTTTGGCTAGCATATATTCTGCCCAGTCGATTTTCCGCATCTGCAGAACTCCTTGCGCTTCTGCGGCTCCTCTTCTGCAGAAGCTACCTCACAATTGCGGCTTCCTCTAAGGTACCAGTTTTCCGCTTCTGCAGAAATCACCCACATCTATGGACTCCCCAGCTCGAGCAGCACTCTGCACTTTCACGCCTATGACAGCACCTGTGATCTTCCAGCCCCAGACCAATTTTTCTTATGCGCTCCTCCGCCCGAATCTGCAAGCCCACAGGTGCGGTAAATTCCTCGCACTTGCGAATCCAACCAGCCTCAATCCCAACCGCTTTTGTAACCCCTGGACCGCTTCCATATTCTCGCACATGTGGCCATAACCTCGCTGGTGCGATCACACTAGAAGCCTTAAGCTTCGGCAATTCCTTAAGTCCAAAACTCGATCCGATTCCAATCCAATTCGCATTCGAGGCCCCCGGGACCCCATCCTGCCATATCAACAAGTCCTAAAATATGGTACGGACTTAGTCGAAGACTCAAATCACGTTAAACAATATCAAAACTATGAATCGACGATCAAAACCTTTCTTTAAACTTTCAAACTTTCAAACTTCGACGAACGCGTCCAATTCGTACTTAAACATTTTGGAATGAAGCCAAACTTTTCGCACAAGTCATAAATCACAATACGAACCTATTCCAAGGCTCGAAATCTCAAACGGACATTGATAACACCAAAGTCCACTCAAAGTCATACTTAGGAATTTCTAAAACTTTTAAAATGCCAACTTTCCAAAATAAAGTGCTGAAATGCTCCTGGACCCCTCGATACACAACCCGAACATACGCCCAAATCCGAAATCATCGTGTGGACCTGTTGGAACTTCCGAGGCTGTTTAATCAAAAGTCAAATCCTAGTCAACTCTTCCAACTTAAAGCTTCCGAATTGAGAATTTCCTTGCGAATCAACTCCGAACTTCCTGGAATTCGATTCCAACCACACTTACAAGTCATAATACATGAAGTGAAGCTACTCAAGGTCTCAAACAACCGAACGATGTGCTAGAACTCAAAACGACCAGTCCGATCGTTACATCCTCGATGCATGGATCATAGAGAAATATATTAAAACAAGGATAAGAAATACTTCCTAAGACCCTCTAGGGTCCAGCTAGCAACATTATCCTCAATATTTAGGGTCGGGATGACCCCACACTTAATCTCAAACATGCTTCTTAGCTTCAACTTCAAGTACTCAGACTTCCCCTAATATGTAAAATATCAAAAAACAAAATGTAACACTAAAAAAATTAAAATTAAAAATAAATAAAATACATGCTGGGTTGCCTCCCAACAAGCGCCTTTTTTGTAGCCGTGGCACGACTCTGCTACTCTGCTAAGGCTGGGCTCTTTTGCTTCCTCTTCTTTCCATGGAGTTTTTCCTTTTTGCGCGCTCTAGGAGGATCACCTCTTTCCTCTCTGACCCTTTTCTCTTTTACCTTTACACATTCAACTTGCAACCCCAAATGTTATAACTCGATTTTCTTTTTTATGCCAGTAGGCTCCATATAAAGGCCTTGCTCTATCAACTTCGATTCTACCATAGAAATCATGCACAAATCCTCATAATGCTTAGGACGGTTAAGCGCCTTGTACACATTAAATTTGACTTTTCATCAAGCACTCTCATCTTTAGTTTGCCCTCCCTCACATCAATGTGTGCCCCTCCAATGGCCAAGAGTGGTCGCCCCAAAATAATTGGAACCTCCTCATTGGCCATGTAGTCAAGGATAATGAAATTTGCGGGAAAGATGGACATCCCTACTTGCACCAGCACATCTTCAATAACTCCTTCAGGCACTTCTAATGACCGATCTGCTAGCTGTAGAGTTTTTGTAGTAGGCCTGGGGGCTCCATGATCGAGTTGCTTGAGCACTGATAGTGGCATCAAATTAATGCTCGCTCCCAGATCGCACAAGGCTCTTCCAACCTTGTATTTTCCAATTGCCAAGGAAATTATAAAACAACCCATATCCTTCAACTTAGGAGGGAGCTTACTCTACACTCTAGCACTGCACTCCTCAGTAAGTGCAACCGTTTCAAATTCTGTCAACCTTCTTTTATTAGCTACAATATCTTTGATGTACTTGGCATATTTTGGAATTTTTACGTAACACATCAACTAATGGGAGATTCAACTGTATTTGACTCAGCATATCAAGAAATTTGTTGAACATCTTGTCATCACTTTTCTTCTTTACTCTTGGTGGGAAGGGAGGTGGTGGCCTTGCAACTGGAGTCTTTTCACTTTCCTCAATTTCTTTCTCAGTTTCCACCTCAATTTTAGGAACCAGTTAGCCCTTAGGAGTGGATTTTTCTTTCTTCTTTTTGGTACTTCTTCCAATTCTCTGCCGTTCCTTAAAGTTACAACATTTACCTGAGGATTCTTATTTGTATCACTTAGAAGGGCCCCTGCAGGTCGAGCATCTTGTTGTGCAGCCAACTTTCAAATCTACCTTTCTATATTTCGAAATTCAGTCCTCAATTACTGGTTGTCTATTCGAAGCTGCTGGTTGTCAATTAACAACTTTTTCAACATATCATTGGTGGCTTTCTTCTACCTGTTGGGGTGGATTTTGAGGGTGATTGTAGTTCCCTTGAGTTCTGTATTGATTTTGTGTAGTCTGGTTTCCACCCCTTGAGAAATTCAGGTAATTCCTCCAATTGGGATTATAAGTATTCCCATATTATGCATTTTGGTTCATCAGACCTCTACTCTGCTGGCCCACATAATAATATAAATTTTGGATTCACCGGGCTTGGTCACTCATGTGACCTTCTCCACAAATTTTACAACATATGGCCATCCTCTGAACCTGTTGCATTTGATGCCCTTGATCCACTGCCATCTTAGCCTCTTGGTTGGTTAGTTTAGAGTTGTTTGCTCGCATGGCTGACATCCCATCCAGTTCAAGTTTATCTGCTGCTTTCTGTTTTATCATCCTTCTTGGTTCACCCTTACCCAGCCAGTTATGATCGTTTGCAGTGAAATTGTATAGCAGAGTATGAATCTCCCTGTATGACTTTTGCATGCAACTTCCTCCACAAGCTAAGTCTAGATTTAATTTGGAGGCCTCGTCCAACCCATCCACAAAAGTATGTCCCAACACCTCATCAGGAATATTCCGGGGTTATGGGATTAATGTCTCTTTTATTGCATTATCCAGTTGATTTACTCACTTGATTTATCTAATTTGTTGATTAGAAAGGTTTATTATGCTCGCAAAGTTCTTTCGATGCTTCGCTCGCCTATTCAATCCAACCTAATTCTATATGTCTATAGAATTAGAATTAACACGAATGCATGTAGATTTTCTGCGAAAATAACCAAGTAAGGCAACTAGAATATGTCTATCCTAATTGCGATATTCTCCGATGCCCGAATTCAAGAACTTATTCTATTCAATATTATATGCAATCAGTAGTTCCCACTTCCGAGTTCAAATATAAATTCATAGATGGTACTCTATTGTTAGCTACGCAATAGAATAATTAAGTGAAAGATTGAATACACAAATTAATATGATAAACCATGCAAAACAATCAACCGTCAAACTACAATAGTCAATAACGACCCATAACCCCAAAATAATGAGGTCATTATCTACTCATGCTCATGACAATTATCAAAATATTATTTTCAAATATAAAAGCTATGAATAGTAGATGAAGGATGGAAGAATCGATGAATTCCGTACTCCCGAGTATTCCATGCTTGTGTTTTTCTCTCAAAGTGGCGTCTCCTCCTCCAATATTGTCACGACCCAATTCCGTACTAGGTCGAGATTGCACCTAATGCTGCCGTTAGGCAAGCCCACAAGCGAAACTACTATTTGTTTATCCCTTTTTAACATATTTTTAGTTACACTAAATTTCATGCAACTGTGATAAGTCCTTTTAAACAAAATATCAACATGATAAGTACATACTCTGCGTTGATAGAAATGACAAGTACAGCAGTACATAAGCCTACCAATCCCTAAACCCGTCGTCACAAGTACATGAGCAATCTAGAGAATATACAAAGCTACTAAAACTAGTGTCTGAAAGGATTAGACAGGAACAGTAAATAAGAGGAAGGAGACTCCAGTGCTGCGGATCATAGCAAGGCAAGCAAATCACCCCTAAGTCTCCATAGATGATCGGCTACACGCCGTGTGACCACTAGTGGAACCTATCTCAGTACCTGCACATCATTGCAGAAGTGTAGTGATGATGTCCACAACACACCTCAATAAGAGATACGACACAGTCATATACAATATAATTAGCCAACTAGGAGTCGAAGCCGAATCCATTGGGAGTTATGATGGGAGTTGGGAGTATATATTTGAAGCAAGCAAATGGGTTATCTAAGATTGCACTTCCACAACAAGGTTTTTGTTTTCTATTTCTACTATTACTCTAATGAATGCAAGATAAAGAAAATAGATTCTAGATAAATGTTTTTGAGATTTTTCCAATAGGATTAAATGCCTAGGGATGTGACCATAACCTAGTTTCCTAATGGGATAAAGATGTTAATGCTTGTTTTGTTAATTGTGGTGTCTTATAGCTCTCAACTCTACGTTACCCACTCAATACCTCTCGGTCAGAGAGTGATTTTTCCCAATTTGGCTTTCTCAAATCCAAATGGGTATCAACCAAAACAATTGATAAGAGCTCTAGTCGAGTTATTACTATCTCTAGGTTGAACCCTTTAATTGGGTTAATTAATCTCTCAATTAACCCAATTCCTTGTTAGCTAAGTTATCCTAGACTAGGTCTCTCTTTCTCAAGTAGAGACTAAGTCAAATAGGCATGAATCAATGTTTGCAACTATTAATTCTAAAATAGAAACATGAAATAAGCTAAATAATCAACATACAATCATAAACAAGCACTAAATTAGATACCCATAAGGTTTACACACTAGGGTTGGGTCACAACCCTAGTAAACATCTAGCTACTCATAATGAAAATTGCAGAAAATAGAGAAGAAAAGCTAATTAAACTCATAATGGAAGATCAAAATGATGAAATCTAATATTAAAAGACCAAAATAATGTAAAAAGGCTACAACAGCTTCAAATGTTCGAACTTTTACCTAATTTTGTGAAGCTCGTCTATTTATATAGGGCCGAAAATCTCGGGCAAAATTCCCCTCGGGAGGTTCTGCGGCCGCACAATTCCATGTGCGGTCCATAGATTTCTTCAGCTGACAGGAAGTGGAGTTCTGCGGCTGCACATTTCTGAACTGCGACCACGAGGCAATCTTCTGCGGCCGCACATTTCTGGACTACGGATGCAAGGCAATCTTTTGCTGCCGCACATTTCTTGTGCGGCCCACAATTCACAAAGGCTCCTGGACTTGGTCTTTTTGCATACTCTCTGATCTTCGATTCTTAGCCCAGTGCTGTGACCGCATAATTCATGTGCCATCCGCACATTGCTGAAAGTTCTACTAAATGTTTCTTCTTGGTTTGTGGCCGCACGGTCCGCAATTTCTTCTGCTGCCGCAGAATTCCTTCTACGGACCGCACATTTGTGCTTCTACGCCCTTTATTGCCTTGTGCTTCAGAACTCTTCTTTTTGAGTTGGATTTCATCTAGAAAACCAAACTTCCAGCATTCCTGCAATTTTATATAATTTTATTAGTTTCGGGAACACAATTCAATACTTTCGGACTAAAACAAAAGCTAAAAGGTGCTAATAAGCAGTCAAAATCCCCACTTATCTATCCTCCCCCAAACTTAAGTCTTTGCTTGTCCTCAGGAAAATAAATTAGTTCCCACCTCCAGAAATTAAGGGTCACTTCAGAGAGTCAAAGGTGAGCCATCCACACATCAGTTGGGACCAACAATTACCCACACTACTCATGTATTATCAACAAGGCGACAAGTTAAACATTCATGCACATATAGTTCTAATATGACATTTGAGCTTCAAGAATTGATTTTACTCCTCTACTTCCTATTTGCCAGGCTCACTTAAGAAATTTAGCGCTTGATCCAAAGATCTATGAAAGGTTCACTCATTTCTCTCAAGAGAATGTCACAAGTACGGCTTCAAGTACCATAGGCTTGCCCCTCATGTAGCTCACCACTAATGTAAGCTCACTCGGCTTGAAATCAAGTAGGACTTCTTTCGGGATGTAATGAAGGCTTTTGGATTAGGTTCGAATACAGTATGGGTGAGTGGTTACACCTTTCCTTAAGCACTCTATCTTTCGTTTCTCAACTCACACTTTGCCAATTCTTAGAGGCACTTTCTTTTTATTGGGGACTAGAGAGACTTAACATCACTCTTTATTGATCATTTCATTCTTTTTTCCCTTTTTGATTTCTCCATGTTTGGGATCATTACCTCTTTTTGGATCCATTCAACTCTTCCACTTATTCACTTTTTGTATTTTTCTTTTTGTTCTTTTCTTTTCTTGCCTTCTCTTCTCATAGAGATTATTTTTTTTCCTCTTTTTGTGCCTTGATACCTTTTTCAAGTTCCTCGTCTCTCCCCCAAACTTACGTTTTAAGACATTTGGTTCACGAGAGTGTTAAGGAAAGCTCGGGTGCCAAGATAGGGTCACGACCAAACGGGTAAAGGCTTGTAACATGGTTATAAAATGAGAAAGGCTAGATGATCAAAGGGGTTGACTAGGGATGATGACATTGGTTGGAAATAGAAAACTCAAACAAGCCAAGGAGATCCTACAATCGCTTCTCAAACTAAGCAAAACTTAGGATTTCGCCTAGAAACACAATCAGGGCAAGTTCTAGACCCTTACAGATACTTGGACTAGCAACAATTCATCACACCCCTCACGCAACCCGATTGTTAAAGAGGATAGAGTCGAGGGCCCACAACGACCACATTCAAGTTTAAAGATCACTATGGTCCAATTAAACCATTCGATGATTTCCAAAGTCAACACAAGAGTCACAAAGTCACTAACTAGAGCTACTTCTTTCAAAAACCTTGTCTCTAACCATAAGCACGTAGTTAAGTGTGTTGGTACCAATTGAAGCATGGTTGACTCTTCGAGCATGACTTAATTAGGACTTTTTATTCATTACTACTACTATTATTACCTAAACACAAAAATGGAATCATTTCCTTAAGAAGGTTGTCACGCCATCCATCGTTGGGACGAGTCACCCAGTTCAAAGAAGCTACTAAATCAAACAAAGAACTAATAAAGAAACAAAAATAAAGAAGCTAATAAACAAAAACTACTGAAAATAGACTGAATATACATAATGAGAGAAAAAGAGAGAATATATACATGATAAGAAAAGAGAAAATAATATCAAGTTATTACAGGCCAAATGTCTCAGCATGTAACAAATATAATTAATAAACTCCACCCCCACGAATAAAGATAAGCATTATCCCCAATGATTAACAAAATAAGAGTAAAAGAGGGGAAAGAGTGCAGAAAACCCCCTATGGCTCCTTGGACATCTCTGTGTCCCCAGCAATGTCACTGCCCGCAGGCTCATCCAACCGAATCCCATCATCCTCAACTCTGGGTGTAGCTGGGTTTGTGAACATCTGACGCACTGCCTCAGCAGTGTCGGCAGTAAGGTCTGGCTCCTCAGACTGGCCAGCTGGTGCCACCGGTGCTGTTGGTGTTGTAGGATCTGGGCCTGAATGGTGTGGGTCAATCAGCATGTCAAAGGGGAGATCTCCGGCTGTAGCAAGCCTGGTCACCTATCTCGGGAGCTTGTCCACAAACTTCTTACTGGCATGGGATTTTCTCATCTTCTTTACTTCTTTTCCTAGCTCTTCGATCACTAACCCGTGCTGTACCAAGGTAGCCATAATAGTGTTCTGGTTCTTTAGGAGCTTTTTCAATGTCTCTTCAACTGTCAGGGGAAACTGAGGTGCCTAAATAGAACACTGCGCTGCGATAGTACTGGATAAGTCAGACAGCTTTGCAGTGGCTGTCTGCATCCAATTGTTGAGACTCGCGAATGTTTGGGAGACTCGCAGCGCAGAAAGTGAGGCAACAAGCATAGGCACTAGCTTCAAAGCCAAGGTGGGAGCTGTGGCAAGAACTGTAGTAGGGGCTGTGGATGATGGCAGAGGTATAGCTGCAGCACTGGAGGAAGGCTCGACTGAAGTGGATAGAACATCAACTGCCTCAGCAGCTACTGTAGTTGGCCCATCAGATTGGCCCGCGGTGGTAGGAGGTTGAATTTTCTTTTGTTCGCATCCATCAGTGAATACCAAGTAAAAGGCTTCTTCGGCCTCACCTTTCTATCATAATCCCTTGGCTTTACCCTTGCATCAGTGAGATATTCTGTAATAGTGTTGGGATACAGGTAAGACGAGTCATCTTGTCGAGCAATCACAGAGATGTTGGCCGACGTTACGGCCCCCATATTGATAGGGTACCCGGCCATAATAGAAGCAACCAAAACTACCCCGAGGAATCGAAAGGTAAGTCTCATTCTGACTTAGGTCCAGTCTGCTGTAGACAAAGTTTTGCCACCCCTTTGCCTCGAAACTGAGAGTGCTCCGGTGGATAGGAACCCCAGCGGCAATACATGGAGGTGATGGCCCTGGTGCTGCTAGAATCTCCGCTAACTAAGGTTGGGCTGCGTTTCCCAATGCATACTTCTCCAAATATTCCTTTGGCTCAACGTCTTCAAAGCCCAAGTACGTGTTGAGTGTGTGTTGATCAAATCTCACTTTTAAGTTATGCACTTTAGTCACTTTTGTCCCCTTTTTGATGTGAGCCATATTTGCATAGAATTCCTGGACCAGGTACTCTTTGGCGTCTACTATATTTTGAGTGAACCACATCCACCCCTTGCATTCCTTGAACTGTCTCAACACTGCTGGGTTGTACCTCTCCAAATATTTCAATAGAAATTGTCGCTCGAGAGTTAGCGACATCACTAGCCACCATGTATGAAAGCTGGTGAAGGCAGCCAAGCTGACAAATCGGTCCTCCCAAACCTCTTTCTTCTTCGACCTTTCAAGGCCGGTAGCTGTAGCATCTCCCGCTCTGCCATAATCGGGGATATCCTGAACTGGTGTATCTTGTGCCTTGGGGATAGGTGTAGCTGATGGCTCAGAAGCCTAACTAGCACACTACAAATCCTCAGAAGTGCTATGAGATGAGGATGGCTCGTCTCTGAGTTGGTATCTCCCTTGCGGCCTTGACTATACGACCGGCTGCTCCTGAGTAGAGGCTGAGTTGCCCTCTTATACTTCCCTAGATGGGATGTATGAGCTCGCCTAGGAGAGATCTTCACTTCTCCCTCTGCCAGTTGTAGCTTTCTTTGTAATTGCCTTTTGTTGGCCAAGAGGTAAGGCACTCTTGCCTCGACCCCGAGAAGGTTCACCCCTCCCTTTAGATGTGTCGCCTCGTCCCCTAGATCGAATCATTGTTTGCGTCAAGCAAAAGCGATTGTTAGTTGCAATTCAATGTTCAAACATAACCAGGAGACATGCAAGCAGGATATAAACTAGAAGACACAGTGAGGGTACACAATCAAAGCATGCTTGCAGGAATCTAGATCTGCGGTCCGCATAATTTTCTTGCAGCCGAAGTGTCATCCGCACAATTTCACTTATGGCCGCACCTCTGAATCCCAAAAAGTGCCAACTCTATGATGACAGAGAATTGGCTGATGTGTGGCTGCAACATGTTTTTTGCGGTCTGCACAATTAGACCTGCGGCCGCATAATTGAGTCAAAAAGTGTAGACTCTCTCATGACAATAAAAGGGTTGTTTTGCGACAACGATGGGAAATATGCGGTCCGCAAATTTTATATTGCGGCCGTATATCCCTTCTTTCACTATGTTGCCCTATAATCACAATCTGCGGACCACACAATTTCAGGTGCGATCGCAAAATTCAAAAAACTACGAACAATTCAGTTTTTTCTGTTTAAGTTTTACAATTTTGTGCAAATTTTGACATGGAAACAGCATAGAGGCATGGAAATATGTTGACCAAGTCTTGGTAGAGCATGTATTTTTTAACCCACTACAAATTTAACCCCACATGAATGCACAATTGAATTTTATTGACAAATAACCTAAGATGACTAAGAATCTACGAATTAAAAGAAAAAGATTACAAGGAATTGAAGCGTACCAGATGAATGAGTGTGATGAGTGACTGAACAGAGATGTTGTGTGTGTGGACATATAGATTCACCAAGAATTTTCAAGAGAGTGCTATTTTTGTGCTTAGAGGATAAAACCGTAACCCTTGCCCCTGCCCTTCTATTTATACTTATGGACTGTGAAAGGGGAAGAAGGTCGAGTGCGGCCGCACATTTTCATGTGCGGTCCGCACTCTGTTACCTGGGGCATTATCTTCAGCATCTCATATGCGATCCACACAATTTTGTGTGCGGCCGCAGATCTCATGTGCGGTCGCAGATTTCCCTTACGGTCGCACATGTACCTCTTCTCTGATAGGCTCAAACTTCAGAGAGTTTGACATTTTTAATCTTTCATTTCTGCCGCCCGCAAGATAATTGTGCGGACGCATTGCACTTTTGCTGCAGCAACCATAAATGTGTGGTCCGCACAAATCAACTGCGGTCGGCACTTGTTTCAGCACTTAGCGACATTTTTGTCCACAGTTCCTATAAGTCACACTCAGCCGTGCAGCGCACTTCAAATCAAGTTAGAACAAAAATAACGCCTAACTACCAAAGGAAAAAGAAAAGAAACATGGGTTGACTCCCAAGAAGCGCCTGATTTAACACGCGGAACGATGCAGAATACGATTAATTGAAATGAATGACTGCCCGACGTGGCTATCTCCAACTTTTCCTAAGTACTGCTTCACCCGGTGACCATTGATTCGGAATACTTCATTATTTTTGTTCTTCAAGTCCAATGCACCAAAAGATTTCACACCTACAATTTCAAAAGGACCACTCCATTTAGACTTAAGCTTCCCGAGAAACATCATCAACCTTGAGTTAAACAACAATACAGGATCGCCCACCTTAAGCATGGTACTGGAACTCATACAATTCATTCGTATGTGCAACCCTTAGGTTAGCGGCTACATCCCAATCAAGATTCAACTTCTTTAGAGCTCACATGGCCTTGTGCTCAAGTTCCACCAGAAGGTGAAAATCTTTCCCGAGCACCAATCGGTATGGTGACATTCTGATAGGTGTTTTGTAAGCCGTCTGATATGCCCATAGTGCATCATCAAGCTTCTTGGCCCAATCCGTCCGATTAACATTCACCGTTTTGGACAAAATACTCTTTATATCCCGGTTGAAAACTTCCACTTGACCACTAGCTTGTGGATGATAGGGAGTACTGACTTTATGAGCAACACCATACTTACTAAGTAAAGTGTCAAAAGCCTTGTTGCAAAAATGTGACCCCCCATCGCTTATAATTGCCCGCGAAGTACCAAACCTTGTAAAACATTTATCTTCAAGAATGCCACTACACTTCTCGCCTCATTGTTGTGTAGAACAATGGCCTCAACCCATTTGGACACATAATCCACCGCGACCAAGATGTAGGTGTTTCCACAAGAACTCACAAAGCCATGAAGTTAATATCCCACACATCAAAAATATTAATCTCCAAAATAGTAGTGAGAGGCATTTCATTTTTCTTTGAGATTCCACCGGCCAGTTGACATTCATCACATCTTTTCACTAGCTCACTAGCATCCTTGTACAGAGTGGGCCAATAGAAATCGCAACTTAGCACTTTGGCCGCCGTTCTTGCTCCACCATGATGATCACCATATAGAGAAGAATGACAAGCCCCAAGAATTTCACCCTGCTCTTCTTCTAGTACACATCTTCTAATCACCCCATCCGTACAAATCCAGAAGAGGTATGGTTCATCCCAATAATAATCTTGATAATCCCGTTTAAGTTTCTTCCTTTGGTTTGAAGAGAACTCATCTGGAATGATTTCACACACAAGGAAATTTGCTAGATCCACGAACCATGGCACCTCTTTCATTGAAATAGCCAAGAGTTTCTCATCGGGGAAGGATTCATTGATTTCAAGGCCACTATGCGGCCTCCTCTCCTCCTCCAAACGAGACAAGTGGTACGCCACTTGGTTTTCACTCCCTTTTCTTTCTTGAATGTCAATATCAAGCTCTTGCAACAAAAGCACCCATCTCATCAACCGAGCTCTGGAGTCCTTCTTGCTCATAAGATAACAAAGCGTAGCATGATCTATGTGGACAATGACCTTTGCACCCATCAAATACAGGCGGAACTTCTCAATTGCAAACACAATGGCAAGGAGCTCTTTCTTCGTAACGGTGTAGTTGACTTGGGCACTATTCATGAACTTACTAGCATAGTAGACCGGATGAAAAATATTATTGATGCGTTGCCCCAAAACAGCCCCAACGGCTATGTCACTTGCATCACACATGAGTTCAAAAGGGACACTCCAATTTGGAGCGGTGATGATGGGAGTAGTTGTCAACTTGAACTCCAACAATTCAAAAGCTCTCATGCAATCATCATTGAAGTAGGACTTAGCATCCTTCTCAAGAAGCTTGCACAAAGGATTCACCACTTTAGAGAAATCTTTGATGAAGCGTCAATAGAAACCCGTGTGGCCTAAGAAACTCCGCACGCCCTTTACCGAAGTTGGAGGTGGAAGTTTATAAATCACCTCAATCTTTGCCTTGTCAACTTCAATTCCATTCTTTGAGATTTTGTGTCCAAGGACAATGCCTTCCTCGGCCATGAAATGACACTTCTCCCAATTGAGCACTAAATTTGTTTCTTCACATCTTGCCAACACTTCATCCAAATTTGCAAGACAACCATCAAAAGAATCTCCAACCACTGAGAAGTCATCCATGAAAACTTCAAGGTAGTCCTCCACTATGTTCGTGAAAATAGCCATCATACACCTTTGAAAAGTTGTCGGTGCATTGCACAAACCAAATGGCTCCCGCTTGAAGGCGAAAGTACCATAGGGACATGTAAAAGTTGTTTTATCTTGATCCCCCGGAGCAATAAGAATCTGGTTGTAGCCCAAATACCCATCAAGAAAGCAATAGAAAGCACGGCCAGCTAATCTATCGAGCATTTGATCTAAGAAAGGAAGTGGACAATGATCCTTCCTTTTGACGTTATTGAGCTTGCGATAGTCCATACACACCGTCCATCCGGTCACCATTTTTGTAGGAATCAACTCATTCTTGTCATTGGTGACCACCGTCATGCCCTTTCTTCAGGACACATTGAACCGGAGAAGTCCACGAACTATCGAACATGGGTTAGACAATCCTGACATCCAACCACTTGATAATCCCCTTTTTGAAAACTTTTTGGATTGCTTCCTTGAGTCTCCTTTGATGTTAAATAGATGGTTTGGTGCCTTCCTCCAAGTTGATCTTATGCATGCAAAATGCGGGGCTTATCTGCCGAACATCCGCCAAAGTCCACCCAATAGCCTTCTTCCTCTTTTATAGCACCGCCAAAGTGAAATCTACCTGCATGTTAGTCAAACAAGAGGAAAGAATAACCGGTGAAGTAGAACAAGGACCAAGAAATTCATACCGAAGATGTAGAGGCAATGGCTTCAACTCCAAGGTAGGAGGTTCTTCAATATATGGCTTTGTAGGAAGAGTTGTCCTATTTTGCAAGATCCAAGGACAATTTCGGGGTGCATAATTGTACGACCCATTTCCTTGCAAATATTTCACACACTCCATGAAACCATCCATCCGGTCATCATCAAAGTTGAGCATGATGGCCTCCAACGTATCACCAACATTGATCGTACCACTTGTTTCATCAACAATAACATCGGTCACCAAGTCCACAAAAGAGCACACCTCATTGCTATTTGGTTGCCTCATGGACTTACACACATGGAAGACCATTTTTTCATCACCAACCCGGAATGTAAGTTATTCAGATTCAACATCACAAAGAGCCTTCCCCGTAGCAAGCAAAGGTCTTTCAAGAATAATCGGTGCCTCATAATCAATTTCACAATCTAGAATGACAAAATCCGTCGGAAGAATGAATTTATCAACACGAACCAAGACATCTTCAATCACTCCCAAAGGTCTCTTCATAGTATGATCTTCCATTTCCAATCTCATAGAGGTCGGTATTGGTTGCCCAATTCCCAAGGTCTTGAAGACCGAATAGGGCATCAAATTGATACTTGCCCCATGATCACAAAGAGCTTTTTCAAACTCGGGACTTCCACTTGTACAAGGGAGCGGGAAAGCACCGGGATCCTCCAACTTAGGAGCCATTGAATTCACAATTGCACTCACTTGATGAGTGACTTTGATGGTTTCAAAATTCATTGACCGCTTCTTTGTCATGAGATCCTTCATAAACTTTGCATAGCCGAACATTTGTTCCAAAGTTTCAACTAATGGCACATTGATTGAGAGACTCTTCATCATTTGAATTAACTTCTTGAATTGATTCTCGCCATTTTTCTTGGCAAGTATTTGAGGGTATGGAGGTGGAGGCTTAGACAATGGTGGCTTAGCCTTTTACACTACCGGCTCCGGTATGTCAATAATTTGATCCCTAGACGGGTTCACCTCCTCTTGAGTCTCTTCCACAATATCATCACTATTAATCCAAACTTCATCATTTGATTGCACCACATTGTTGGGGACCTCTTCTTCTTGTACCACTTGCTCATCATCCACAAGTTGCCTTTGACTTGAGGTGGGTGCATTCCCACCTCTTCCACTTCTTGTAATAACGGCCATGGCATGCCCCCTGTTGTTTCCACCCTTTGGGTTTACTACCGTGTCACTTGAGGCAACTTGCGGAATCCAAATCGACATTCTTTTCCATCATTTGCTTAAACATATTCTCAATACGCCCCATCTCATTGTTTGAAGAACTAGGACCATGGGAAGGATAAGGAGGCAGGTTGTTCGGTTGTTGATACATCGGGGGCCTTTGAAAACCCAACTCCCGGTTGTCTTGATTATTGTTCTATCCTCCTTGATTGTTACCCCCCCCCCCCC
>MCJB01022529.1:118476-154743 GCA_002018475.1 Nicotiana obtusifolia | reverse complement strand
TTTTCCCCCCCCCCCCCCCAATTTCCTTGATTATTGCCACTTCAATTTCTTTGATTGGTATTGTTATGCCAATTCCCTTGATTGTTGTCACCACTCCAATTTCCTTGGTTGTTAGAATTTCAATTGCCTTGATTGTTTTGAGGTCGCCTTTGTTGTTGGTTTGGGCCTTGGAAGTTGTTTCTTTTCCCTTGAAAGTTGTTCACATATTTCACCTCCTCTTCTTGTTCATTGTAAGAACCATCTTGATCAAAACCACTATCCTCTTGCACATAATTCTCCACTCGATTTTGCACTTGTGGACACTTGGTCCTTCTTTTGTTTACCATCATGTTCATCCCTTCCATGTCATTGGCTTGCTTAGGATTCTGCACTTGTTGAAGTTGAAACTTTGCTAGTTGATTCATGGTGGTAGTCAATTTGGCAATGGCTTGCCCTTGGTCATGCAACTCTTTGTGAAGGTAGATCACGTTCGGATCACCTTGTGGAACATTAGCCCGGGATTTCCACGCCGATGATGTTCTCGCCATTTCATCTAAAATTTCACACGCCTCCGCATACGACATAGTCATAAAGTTACCGCCGGCAAGTTGATTCACTACACATTAGTTGGTTGTGTTAATCCCACGATAGAAGGTTTGTTGAATCATGTTTTCCGTCATATCGTTGTTGGGACATTCCTTAACCATTGTTCTATACTGCTCCCAAATCTCGTATAGTGGTTCGGCTCTTGCTTGAATGCCAAAATCTCATCTCGAAGTGTAGCCATGTACCCCGGAGAGAAGAACTTAGAGATAAAATTTTCCACCAACTCATCCCAAGTGTGAATGGAATGGTTAGGCAAACGTTCCAACCAATCTAAAGCTTTCCCCCGTAGAGAGAAAGGAAAAAACCTTAGCCTCAATGCATTCTCGGAGACATTTATTTGTTTTCTCCCCCAATAAGTGTCCACAAACCCCTTCAACTGTTTGTACACATGTTGACTTGGAGCACCGGTAAAGAAACCTCGTTGCTCTAGCAAGGTGAGCATCACATTGGTGATTTGAAAGTTGCAGTTGCCCGCCCTAAACGGGAAGAGACTATTGCACAACATATCCTTCATTGGGTAACACCCGGTGTGGAGCCGCTCGTGGTGCAGGTGGGGGTGGAGCGGGAACATTGTCATGAGGCACTCGACCTCTTTTATTAGCTTCAGGTTCAAGAGGAACCTCATCAACTTGATCATCTCGACATCCACATCCCCCAAAGGTAAATTTCTGCACTCATTGTTCGCTATGGTTGTACCTACCCTTTCTCAAATAAATTAGTAACACAGAAGAAAAAGAAGATATTCCAAAAAAATCCAAATATATAGCTAACACCGTTTTAACTCCCCGGCAACAGCGTCAAAAATTGGTCACGTCCACAACACACCTCAATAAGAGATATGATACGGTCGTATGCAATAATGATTACCCAACTAGGAGTCGGGGTCAAATCCACTGGGAGTTATGATGGGAGTTAGTAATATATATTTGAAGCAAGCAAATGGGTTATCTAAGATTGCACTTCCACAATAGGGTTTTTGTTTCTATTTCTACTATTACTCTAATGAATGCATGATAAAGAAAATAGATTCTAGTTAAATATTTTTGAGATTTTTCCAATAGGATTAAAGGCCTAGGGCTGTGACCATAACCTAGGTGTTTGCCTAACGGGATAAAGATGTTGATGGTTGTTTTGTTGATTGGGGTGTCTTATAGCTCTCAACTCTATGTTACCCACTCAATATCTCTCGGTCAGAGAGTAATTTTGCCCAAATTGGCTTTCTCAAGTCCAAATGGGTATCTACCAAAACAGTTGATAAAAGCTCAAGTCGGGTTATTATTATCTCTAGGTTGAACCCTTTAATTAGGTTAATCAATCTCTCAATTAACCCAATTCCTTGTTAGCTAAGTTATCCTAGACTAAGTCTCTCTTTCTCAAGTAGAGACTAAGTCAAATATGCATGAATCAATGTTTGCAGCCATTAATTCTAAAACTGATGCATGAACTAAGCTAAAAAATCAACACTCAATCATAAACAAACACTAAATTAGATACCCATACACATTAGGTTTGGGTCACAACCCTAGTAAACGTCTAGCTACTCATAATGAAAATTGTAGAAATAGAGAAAAAAAGCTAATTAAACTCATAATGGTAGATCAAAATGATGAAATATAATGTTAAAAGACCAAAATAATGTAAAACTTCCTAAAGTAGTAAAGAAAAACGGCTACAGTAGCTTTAGATGTTCGAACTTTTACCTAATTTTGTGAAACTCGTCTATTTATACAAGGCCAAAAATCTTGAACAAAAATGTCCCTCAGGAGGTTCTGGGCCGCAATTCCATGTGCGGTCCGCAGATTTCTTCAGCTGGCAGGAAGTGGATTTCTGCGGCCACACATTTCTAAACTGTGGTCGCAAGGCAATCTTCTACGGCCGCACATTTCTGGATTGTGACCCTGAGGCAATCTTCTGCGACCACACATTTCTTGTGCGGTCCTCAATTCATAAAGGCTCCTAGACTTGGTCTTTTTGCATACTCTCTATTCTTCGACTCTTAGCACAGTTCTGCGACCGCACAATTCAAGTGCGGTCCGCTCATTGCTGGTCTGCTAAATTTTTCTTCTTGGTTTGCAGCCGCATATGGAATTGTCCGCAATTTCTTCTGCGGACCGCACATTTGTGTTTCAGCGCCCTTTATTGCCTTGTGCTTCGAAGCACTCCTTTTTGAGTCGGATTTCATCTTGGGAGACCAAACTTCCAGCATTCCTGCAATTTTGTATAATTTCATTAGTTTTGGGAACACAATTCAATACTTTCGTACTAAAACAAAAGCTAAAAGGTGCTAATAAGCAGTCAAAATCCCCACTTATTATGTAGCGTGAGTATGAAAAACAACGCATACGTAGTAAGTATCTAGTCTAACCTCGAAGAAGTAGTAACGAGGGGTCGACTTGACACTTACTAAAAGTCAATAATAATAATATAAGTAAGGTGGGCATAAAATCCAACAAATCAAATTCCAAATCGGATCGAATTAATTCAGTATTTTGGTACGTTCCTCGATATTAAGTTTTTGATATTTTGGTATACCGAAATACCGAATTAATTTTACCTACAGTCCGACACTGCCCAGCGGCCTAGCCCAAAATTTTAAACCCCTAACCAATAAGACTAAGCCATCACTCTATTTCCGTTGTTTCCCAGCCTAACCTAAATATCCAATAGGAATTAGGAATTAGCAATGTGGCGTCTGTTTAGTGCTGCCTCAAAGCAGCTCAACTTGCAAATCGAGATGAAAATCGTTCTATTAATCAGAAATGAGAACTTTTGCTTCGAAAACTTTCTGAGTTGGAGCAATATATATTACTCTTAATTAAGATTTGGTTCGCATTATGTCAAGCTTTCTCTGCCCAAGCCCAACTGTTTGCTAGTGCAATGAAATGATAAGTTTTTTCAACTATATAAATATCATTTTCACTGGTAGTTCCACTTCTTGTCACGTTAGATAGGGACGGTGCGATACCGGAACCGTACCAAATCATACCGAACCAAACAAGACAATATCGAACCGTACCGAACTACTTTGGTACGGTATTTGGTATGCACAATTGATATACCAAATATCGAAATACCGAAAAGTAATTCATAAATATCGTACCGAAGTACCGAGTGCCTACCCCTTAATATAAGTGCATAAAGTAGACATGGTGAGCATACAACAGGTATCAATGAAACAAATACAAGCAACTACAATAAGTACAACAGGATTCCATATCACATCACCAACATCTCATGACTGGTCGTGAAGGCACTAACTTAATTACCCAAACTGGAACCAGTTTCGATTATTAAACACGAAGTTGCCGAGGCGAACGGCCCGATCCCATAAGAATAGTGGTACTCAGTACTGTCGAGGCGAACGGCCCGATCCCATAAGAATAGTATTACCATCATACTGCCGAGGCGAACAACTTGATCCCATAAAAGTGGTGTTATCATACTGCCAAGGCGAACGGCCCGATCCCATTAGAGTAGAGAAGTTTTCCTCGCTCGGAAAAGTACTTGCGAGGCGAGAAAACATGAATTTTTCATAGTCATTAAGTATTCCTCAATTTTTCAAAAATAAGAAGGCTAAATCGATAATTACAATTTTAAATCCCTAGTCTCAGCTCTATTCAAGACAGTTAAGACGGATGATAAACACAACAATACAATTAAAAGCATGATGTGGATCTAAGTCTACCCGGACATATCATGGAATATAGCTACGCATGCACTCTCGTCACCTCGTGCATACATAGCTCCCCAGACAAGTAATACACAACAAAATACACCTATGGGGATGAGTTCCCTCTTACAACGTTAGGCACGAGATTTACCTCGTTCCGAAGCTCATTCCGGTCCACTAATCCTCTAAAAGCCCCAAGTCGATGCCGAACAATCCGAAACTAGTCAAATGTTATATAATTCAATCAATATGCACTCCAAAGTGCATAATTTAGCTATTAGAGTAATTACCCAACCCAAATTGAAAGATTCCTAAAATTCATCCCCGGGCCCACTTGCCCGGATTCCGAAATTTTTTGAAGATAAATATTATACATAGCCTACCGAACTCAAATATATAACTTTTACTTAATTCCATAGCCAATTTCGTGGTCAAATACCATTTTTTATCAAAACCTAGGTTTTTCCAATAACCTCCTAAACATTTTATAATTTCTATGTTAAAATCTACCCATGATGCATGATTTAAACTCATATTGTATAGAAATCATTTACCTCAAAGTGCTAGGTGAAAACCCTTCCTCAAAGAGCTCTAAATTCGACTAACAAGTGAGAGAAATGAAGAAATGAGCCTAAGTCCCGTTATAAATGCACCCTCACTGCCCAATCGATTTCCTCACCTGCGACAAAACAGTCGTACCTACGGGCAAATCGTTGCAGGTGCGGACCTTGCCCAGGCCAACCCCTCTCGCTTCTGCGCTCGAAGTCCGCTTCTGCAGATTTTCTCCGCTCCTACGCGCACGCACCTGCGGACCAAGTCCGCTTCTGCGCCCCCAGGCCAACTTGGCCATTTTCGCATTTGCAGCCCATCCGCCACATCTGCGATCTCGTAGGTGCTGAATATTCTTTGCACCTGCGATCCTAGGCCCTCGAAATCCCGTTCGAGCATACAACAAGTTCGTAAACATAAAACGAACTTGCTCGAGCCTTCGAAACGCATAAAACAACATCAAAACTAAGAATCGCACCCCAAAACCAAATCAAATCAACTTATGAACTTCAAGTTCTTCCAACTTACTCCGAACGCGCCAAATCACACTTAAACTATTCGGAATGACACCAAATTTTGCGTGCAAGTCTTAAATAACCATACGGAACTATTTTCAGGCTCAGAATCCCAAACGGACCTCGATAATACCAAAACCCACTCCAAACCAAACTTAAAGAACTTGAAAACTTTTATTGCCCAATTTCCAATATTAAGCGCTGAAACGCTACCATGTCATCCGAAACCCGATCCGAGCACACGCCCAAGTCCAAAATCATCATACGAACCTATTGAGACTGTCAAATCCCGGTTCTCAGGTCGTTTACTGAAAAAGTTGACTCAAGCCAAACTTAACCATTGTAGGCTACTATTAAGGAACTAAATGTTCCAATTTAAACCCGAACCCTTTCAAACCCGAACTAACCATCCCCGCAAGTCATAAAACAGTAAAAGTACATACGGGGAGTCTTAATTAGGGGTACGGGGATCTAGAAAGCAAACTTGCCGACCGAGTCATTACAAAAACAGGTTTAGACTTCTTTTTATACGAGTTGGGGGCGTGTAGAGCCGAAATAACATTGTCCCCGACGAAATATGATAGTTTCCTGTCACCCAGCGCCCAGGGTAGCGGCGGGCGCTAGCCCTGTGGCTGGAAAAGTTTTGCATTTGTAAACAGTGCCACGAGTAGCGCGGGGCGCTACACTGGCCCATTTTTTTATTTTGTCCCATTTTGCTTTAAATCGTGCACTTTCATCCGACATTGCTTCCGGATGACTCTTACACATAAAAATATCATGAATTAGCACAAATTATTACATTGCACATCCGAAATCTACGAAACGTGAATAAAATACGAGGCAATATGCATATAATATACATTAAGCCGAATATCATCTTTTATTAATATTGCGATAATATTTTGTATTTATTGATCGACATCCCATCCCTTACAAAGGGTGTATTATGCGCCACCACGACATAAAAAGTTGTTTTTTATATACGTGGGCAATAATATCTTTTTAAGAAAGGATACGCAATTATACAAAAAAAATGTCGTGCACCGATTATTAATGTGATTGGGACATTGGAAAAGGGGTAGGGTCCTTTTACTAATTCATGAATGTACGTCCATAAATGTTGGCACATGAACGTGTCTTTCACTACCAGTATTCATGATCCATCTTTGCTATCATTTCTTTTGGAGTAATGGCATCTTATTGTTGGATTATAGTACTTGTCATTTTTACCATTAAGTATAAATCAAAAATCTTATCATGAGAATGTTCCAAAAATTTGCTTTGACAATGTCTTTAATCATGTCATGTAAGTAATCTCCTTTTCCCCTTTTCATAGTAGATCATTGAGGTTTGCTGATCTAGCATTCAGATAAATTATCACTATTAAGGTTGCGATGGAATGGATAAATTATCACTATGAGGGAGTGTCTTCTCCTTTAATAATGCGCAAATTCAAATTAGTTGGAGTGTCTCCTCACACATTTTTTCCGGTCTATTTTAATTAATTTTTTTTGGTTATTTTCAGACATATTAAGTATCAATTAATAATAAAATTGAACATATTAATCTTAATTTGTTCATTAAAAATATAACAAAATACCTCTAAGCTCTTTACTTTAGGGATAGCTTTGAAAAAAAAGAAGTTAATTCCTTCTTGATATTTGAAAAAATCAAATATTATGAATCATATAAAAATACTAAAAAATTAATTAAAGTGGACCAAAAAATGTATATGTAGCCGCTTCTACATAACAATCAGCAGAAAGAGAGTTTAATTATGAGTTATATATTTGGACTAATTCTAGATTTGTGTGTTATGCTTGCATACTGATAGTGATGTTCTCCTCTATATCGTTTCAATTTTATCCGATATCCTGAAGTGACAGTGATGAGCTACCGAAAAACAAATTGTAGTCACACGACTCTATTTGGTAGTTTTACCAATTTGTAAATCTAGGTACTGCAAGGGTGAATGGCAATTGATGAATATCTGCATATTTTTTTGTAGTGATGTCTTCTCCCATTGCATTCTATTCAAAATCTATCGTATGGTCATAAAAAATTTGAGAAAAAAGAGTATGCATACTAAGTCTGTAAAGCACAATGCTACTCCTCGAGATCTACCGACTTAAAATTTAATATTTGTTTCTATGCTTGGAAAATGGACATGTAAGACGAGGAAATTCAGAAAGTAGTCGGAGAAAATTTGTACAAGTATTTTCAATGATCAAGTCAATGAACACGTTGAGAAGATAATAATGTGGTTGGATGATTAAATTTTCTATATATTTAATCACAAATCTTATATTACTCAACTAACACTCACACATCATTAGTAATTTTTGGTACTAAAAGTTTCATCATAACATTTCCTGATTTGCTAATTTTATTGTTAACTTTTGATAGAAATTTTCTTGAGAATATTTTCTAACTTATAAATTGCCAATTAACTGCAGGTAAAATTATTGCAACCTTAAAGATTCCTGCAGCGTCAGCCATCGGTATGGGTTTGTCAAAGACCTTATTGGGATACTCAAATTTCTTGAAACATATGTATAGTAAATTTGATTAAATACACTTAAAAGACTCATCAATTTACGAGAATCATTCATTACTTGGGTTCATTTTCTTCTACTTGATTATACCAGAATTTAAATGTAGCCTTTGTCATTTATTTATGCCAGTTGACCTGCCCTCAGGTATGCCTCTTCATTAATTCCCATTTTCTCCAGTAGTAATAAAACACGTTCGTAAATGTGCTGAAATGACTGTAAAAATTAAATACTAGTAGCACTAAAAAGGTCACTGGATACGGATAGTAGTATTCAAAGATACTAATAGTACTGTTCATTTATCCTTTCTTTCCTTTTTTCCCTCCTACCCGTGTCCTTTTCAGTTTTCACCCTTTCCTCGGCAATTTCGTTTTTCTAAGTTTGGGAAAGTTGGTAAGCATCATTCCTTCTCATTCACTATAAACACTTCTACTTCTGACTTCAAATTAAGAATTGGTTAGTAAGTTTGTTTTACACTCCAACACTTCCTTTGGTTGCCGGAAATATCCTTAAGAAATGGTTGATATAACATTATTTCTAACTATTACTCAATGACTTGATGAAGTTTTTCTAGTTTAATGAAACTTGATAATGTTTTGTACTTGATTTTAGACATCCATTGAAATATGATGCTGAGAATTTTTTTTCTTTCTCCCATTCGTTTGGTATTGGTATTAACAACAACAACAATAACTATGCTTTACTCCCAAATAAAGTTGAGATCGACGATATAAATTCTCACTTCTTTCTTTAACGTCAACTCATATCTTTATCATGCCAAAATAGAATAAGAGTAGCAATTAATAAAAATAAGTTAGTATATAAGTAATAATAATAAAAAATAGTAATATTTAAGCCTATTCCTAACTAATAAGTAACACCTATATGGATCTTTTTCTTTCATTGTGATATATCTTTAGCAAAGTCTGCATTGATTCTAAGGATTTATATGTCCTTTAAGGCAACTTGGTTTCATGTGATTTTAGGTCTACCTCGTTCCTTTTTTAACATTGTCATTCACCATAGTTTCACACATATGGACTGATATATCTGTAGGGCGACACAAGACATGACCAAACCATCTCAAGCAATCTTCTCTCACTTTATCCTCAATGCGTGCTACTTGTACCTTCTGGCGAATGTAGTCATTTTTAATCTTATCTAATCTTATATGCCCACACATCCATCTTACTATTTGTATATCTGCAATACTCATCTTGTGAATATATTGAAATTTCGTGTCCCAATATTCATACCAAATTATAACATTATCGGTTTTATACTTGTTCTATAGAACTTACTTTTCACCTTAGTAGGCATCCTTCTATCATATAAAACTACGGTAGCACTTCCCTTTTTCAGCCATCTAATTTTAATCTTATAGGTAATGTCTTCATTTATCATTCCACTATCTTGAAAGAACGAGCCTAGATATCTGAATTGTTTGCATGTTGGCACTGCAATCCCATCTAATCTTACCTCAAAATTGTTCTTCCCCTGCTGACTAAACTTGCAGTGCATGTATTCAGTCTTACTCCTACTTATCATAAAGCCCTTATCCTCCAAAGTGCTCCTCCATAGCTCAAGCTTTTGGTTGACACCCTCCCTAGTTAATTTCGTCAATTAACACAATATTATCAGCAAATAACATACACTATGGGACCTCATCTTGTACTATGTTGCTTAGATCATCCATAACTAGTGCAAACAAGTAGGGCTTTAAGGTGTAAACTCACTATTATAGGAAATTAATCTGTATCTCCTACTACTATTGTTATGCTAGTGACAGCTCCTGCATCATCATGTATTTATAAATTTTGATGTTGGCTGCTAGCCTACCCCTCCTCCTTTTTTGGGCTTGGGACCGGCAATATGAGTGTACCCGCTCGGATCTGAAGTAGTTCAATACTCACTTTTGGGGCTACCATTGAAGTTGTACCCGAATTGTACAAAATTTTACTAAGTGTACCCGCTCGGATCTGAAGTAGTTCAATCTCTTTAATACAAGTTCAGAAAGCAAATCGGAAGTTCTTTTATCTTTCAAATGCAACTTAACAAATTCGAATCTGAAGTAGTTCAATATGTTCAATGCAACTTCAGAAATCAAATATGAAGTTCTTTTATCTTTCAAAGGCAACTTCAGAAATGTGAATCTTAAGTATTTCAATCTATTAAATGCAACTTCAGATTTCGAATCTTAAGTTCTGAAACTTAAACTTGTTCTTCGAATTTCAACAATCCAATATACGATTCATTGCCCAATATACTCCAAATGAGCTCAAATTTAAAATATAATTTTTAATTATCATAAAGAACAAATCGTAATCATCAAATTGTCAAAATAATAATAAATTTAACAAACTTATTTTACAACTAAGAAGAAGAAGAAGAAGAAGAAGAAGAAGAAGAAGAAGAAGAAAAAGAAACTCAAAGTGAAAATTAAGAAGAAGAAGGAGAAGAAGAAGAAGAAGAAGAAGAAGAAGAAGAAGAAGAAGAAACTCAAAGCGAAACTTAAGAAGAAGAAAACAACAGTAAAGAAGAAGAGAAAAGTATATGTATCTGAAATTATCCAAAATTGAGTATCAGTTAATTATTTTTTAGAACATAGGTACAATTCAATAGGTGCCACAAAATTGGATGCCACATAAAACTCTTACCGTATTTATGAAGTCCTCACTAATATAAATTTGTAATATGTAAGCCCATCAAAGAGGGAAACATTTTCTACCGGAACTTTTAACCGAATGGGTAAATATATTAACCATTTGGTCCATCAAGGGAACAATGAAGTGACGAAAACGTCATAATTCGAAATGCTACATGCTCGAATCCAATATCCAATCTTCCAACTGTTGTCCAGTTAAGTTCTCCCCACTTTCAGTTAACTACGTGAAAAAACAAAAATATGATGACAATTTGTGACGACATTGGTATATTAATAGTTATAATCAACTAATCGAGTAAGAAATGATCTTAGTGGAATATGACACAATCTTTAATGCGAGAAAAAATATAATGGTGAGGCCGAGAACAGGCTAGGAATCTAGTTATAGATTTAGCTCCAGTAGTTTCGAATATGCCTAAAACTTTTACTATCCTTCACCGAGAACAATTTCTACTAACTTGTGATGGGCCACTTTAGAATCGGAGATTGCAAGAAAAGGACAAACTGAAAACATAATGCTGAACAGTGTAGCTTGTTAAAAGTAAGCTATATCTAGGGGCGGAGCCACAGATCCGACTATGGGTTTGGATGAATTCAGTAGCTTTGGTTCAAACCTTATATTTTTTTAAAAGAATTTATTAAATTGTACAAATATTAATTTAGAACACAGTAACTTAAAAGGATTAGAATCTCGAATCCATAAACTTGAAATTGTTACGACCCAAATCACAACTTGTCGTGATGGCGCTTATCATGGTACTAGGCAAGCCGATTACTCAGAAAATTCCAACACTTTCATATTTAAGATAAGCTAAAACAGGTTTACATAAATAAAAATCTCATATAACTGATAAAATCGTCGCAACTCAACACAGAAGTTCCCAAAACTAGGGTGTCACTGAGTACATGAGCATCTATACAATACAAGTCTGAAATATTGTCTAAGAAAACCTGAAACTAAATAAATAAGATTGAGGGATAGGGGAGGAGAGTCAAGGTCTGCGGACGCCAGAGCAGCTACCTCGAAAATCTCCGAACGATTGAACAACTCTGAGAATCAGCACCCACCATGTCTGAAAATACCTGGATTTGCACCTAAAGTGCAGGGTATAGCGTGAGTACAACCAACTCAGTAAGTAACAAGTCTAACTATTGGGCTGAAAATAGTAACGAGCTTCACAGGCACAGTTCAATTACAGGATTACAATACATAAATGTAGGCATGCTTTCAAGTTTTACAGTTAAAGCCCAAACAGGTAAATCATATCAACTTCAACTGACACAAGATATGGTACATCTCAGTATCTACATGACAATTATATATGCCAACTGAAGTATAAAAGTAATATATCATATGCATACTCTCGGAGTATCAGTCACTCAGCCCTCCCATTCACTCCATCCTCACAGTCACTCAATCCTCACAGTCGCTCAATCCTCCCAATCGCTCGGCACTCGCACTCACACTCAGTAGGTACCTGCACTCACTGTGGATGTGTAGACTCCGGAAGAGCAATTCCAGCCCAAGAGCTATAACAAGCCAATCATGACATGAATCAAACAGACATGCTGCGACGTGCAGCCCAGTCCTACAAATATCCTTGCAATCAGGCCCTCGGCCTCACTCAGTCATCAATCTCTTCAGTCTCTCGGGATCACAAGAATCATGATAATCATCCAAACAATGATGATATAATGTGTCAATAAAGGAAAACAGAGACTAAGATATAATACACAAATAATAGTTGTGACTGAGTACAAAAAGGTAAATTTAAACAAATAATCCAACATGTAACACGACCTATGTGGGTTCCAACAGTACCAACACATAGCCAAAGCATGATTTTTAACATAACTGACAGCTCAACTTCTCTAACATATGGTGAAAATACGAGTTACGACAAGATTATTCAAATATACAGTTCCATGGAATTGCCCAAGTCACAGTTCCAACGGTGCACGCCCACACACTCGTCACCTAGCATGTGCGTCACCTCAATACTAATAACATAACACGTAGTTCGACGTTTTATACCCTTGAACCAAGTTTAGAAGTGTTACTTACCTCAAACCGTGCAAATCCTTACTCCAATAAGCCCTTGCCTCGCGAATCAACCTCTGAAAGCCTTAAATCTAGCCACAAACAATTCGATACAATCAACGCGGGCTAAAGGAATCAATTCCATAAGAAAATACTAAATTCTGAATCAAAAGTCAAAAAGTCAACTAAAAAGTCGATCCTCGGGCCCACGTCTCAGAATCTAATAAAAGTCACAAAATTCGGAAGCTCATTCAACCACAAGTCCAACCATACCAAATTTACCAAATTTCGATGCCAAATCACCACTCAAATCCTCAAATTAAACTCTCCAAATACCTAGCCTCAAACTCTCAAATTCTACCTCAAAAACACACAAACTAGGTGGGAAATCTATTGGGGAAACAAGATTATTGAATAAAAATGGTCACACGTGACTTACCTCAAGAAACCCCTAAAAGCCCCTCTCAAAAATCGCCTTAGCCCGAACTTAAAATGTCCAAAAATGATTAAAACCTCGAAACCCTTCGAATTTAAATACTGCAAGTGCTTTCGCACCTAAGCTCAATTTGACCGCATATGCGGTTTCGCTTTTTCAGTTCAAGCTCCGCATCTGGGGAGTTACACTGAGCATCGGCCTTGCACACCTGCGGCCACTAATCCGCACATGCGGCCTCACTTATGCGAGAATTCTTTCGCTCCTATGGACCTGCCTCACCAAGTCCCCCTTCACTTCTGCGATGCTTCCTCCGTATCCGCGAACTCGCAAGTGCGAAAATTCCCTTAACACCTGCACAATTCCCCGACGAACCTCGTTTTTGCGCTATTACAGCTGCCCGAGCATTTTTAATTTCCCATTTATCAAAAAATTATCGCTTTCGAATTTTTGAAATTGGATTTATGCTTTATCAACCTGCGACCAATCCCCTCACAGGTGCAATCACACCAGAAGACTCCCAGCTCCAGAAATGCTTTAAGTCTCATTTTCGATCCGTTAACCATTCGAAATCAACTTAAGGCCCCCAGGACCTCAATCAAACATACCAAAAAGT
The DNA here is from genome assembly GCA_002018475.1 of Nicotiana obtusifolia. Lineage (NCBI taxonomy): Eukaryota > Viridiplantae > Streptophyta > Magnoliopsida > Solanales > Solanaceae > Nicotiana > Nicotiana obtusifolia. Next base: position 141,117 of record MCJB01022529.1, on the reverse strand, counting down.
CCTAAAGCACGATACGAACTTAGTCGAGCCCTAAAATCACATCAAACAACATCAAAAACACTCTTCGCGCCTCAATTCAAGTCTAATGAAAACTAGAAAATTCCAACTTCTACAATTGATGTCGAAACCAATCAAGTCAAGTCCAATTGACCTTAAATTTCGCATACAAGTCATAAATGACACAACGGACCTACTCTAACTCCCGAAATCAAAATCCGAGCCCGAAAACCACAAAATCAACTCTAAGTCAAACTTCTCAATTTCCAAAACTTCTAATTCTCCAACTTTCACCATTTCAAGCCTAAATCAACTACGGACCTCCAAATCACTATTCGGACGCACTCCTAAGTCCAAAATCATCCAACGAAGCTATCGGTACCATCAAAACTCAATTCGAGAGCCATTTACACATGAGTCAATATCCGATTAATCTTTTCAACTTAAGCTTCTAGCCTTGAGACTATGTGTCTCAACTCATTCTGAAACACCCCCGAAACATAACCAACTACCTCGATAAGTCACATAGAAACTAATAAGCATAAAATGAGTAGTAAAGGGGAACGGGGCTACAACACTCAAAATGACTGGCCAAGTCGTTACATCCTCCCCCTCTTAAACAAACGTTAGTCCTCGAATGGGTCTAGAAACGTACCTGAAGTCTCAAATAGGCGTGAATATTTGCTATGTATCTCCCGCTTTGTCTCCCAAGCAACCTCCTCAACTGGCTGACCTCTCCACTGCACCTTCACTAATGCTATGTCTTTGATCTCAACTTTCGAACCTGCGATCCAAAATGGCCACGGGCTCCACATCATAAGTCAAATCACCATCCAACTGAACCATGCTGAAATCCAAAACATGAGACGGATCGCCAACATACTTCCGGAGCATAAAAATATGAAACACTGGATGAACACTCGACAGACTAGGCAACAAGGCAAGCTTGTAAGCCATCTCTCCAATCCTCTGAAGCACCTCAAACGGCCCAATATACCGAGGACTCAACTTGCCTTCTTCCCGAACCTCATAACACCCTTCATGGGTGAAACCTTGAGCAATACCTTCTCCCCAACCATGTAAGCAACATCGCGAACCTTCCGATCAGCGTAACTCTTCTATTTAGACTGCGCTGTGCAAAGCCGATCCTAAATTAATTTAACCTTGTCCAAAGCATTCTGAACCAGGTCAGTACCCAATACCCTAGCCTCACCCAGCTCAAGCCAACCCACCCGAGATCGATACCGTCTCTCAAACAAAGCCTCATATGGAACCATTTAACTGCTCGACTGGTAGCTGTTGTTGTAGGCAAACTCTGCGAGTGGCAGGAACTGATCGCAAGAACTCCCAAAATCTATGACACGAGCACGTAATATATCCTCCAATATCTGAATAGTGCACTCGGACTGCCCATCCTTCTGAGGGTGAAATGTTGTACTCAACTCAACCTGGGTGCCTAACTCTCACTGCACTGCTCTCCAAAATTGCGATGTAAACTGCATGTCCCGATCTGAAATGATGGACATCGGCACACCGTGAAGGTGAACAAACTTACAGATTTTAGATCTCAGCCAACCGCTCCGAAGAATAACTAGTCTCAACTGGAATAAAGTGCACGGACTTGGTCAACCGATTCACAACCACCCAAATAGCATCAAACTTCCTCGAAGTTCGTGAGAGCCCAACTAAAAAATCCATGGTGATACGCTCCCATTTCCACTCCGGGATCTCAAGCCTCTAAAGTAATCCGCCCGGTCTCTGATGCTCATACTTCACCTGCTGACAATTTAGGCACCGAGCTACAAACCCCATTATATCCTTCTTCGTCCTCCTCCACCAATAGTATTGCCTCAAGTCTTCGTACATCGCGAACTGTGAGCCTCCTCAAGAATCAAATCATGTAACCCATCTACATTAGGCACACAAATCCGACCTTGCATCCTCAACACTCCATCATCCCCAATAGTAACATCCTTGGCATCACCGTGCTGAACTTTGTCCTTAAGGACAAGCAAATGGGGATCATCATACTGGCGCTCTCTATTCTCAAGCTAGAACTCGGCTAGGCTCCGAAACATCTAATCTCACGAACTAGTTGGCCAAGGCCTAAACATCAATTGCAAGCAGTATCTCACCAACAGGAGTGAATGCAAGGCTACCCATACTCACTGCGTTTCTACTCAAGGCATCGGCCACCACATTGGCCTTTCCAGGATGATACAAAATGGTGATATCACAATTCTTTAGCAGCTCCAACCATCTCTGTTGCCTCAAATTTAGATCCTTTTATTTGAACAAGTGCTGGAGACTCTGATAATACGTAAACACCTCACAAGACACACCGTAGAGATAACGCCTCCAAATCTTCAATGTATGAATGATGGCAGCCAACTCCAAATCATGAACAAGGTAGTTCTTCTCATGGGACTTCAGGTGACGTGAAGCATAAGCAATCGTTCTACCCTCCTGCATCAAGACACACCCAATACCGATCCTAGAAGCATCACAATGCACTGTATAAGAGCCAGAAGCTGAAGGCAAAACTAGATTTAGAGTTGTAGTCAGGGCAGTCTTGAGCTTCTGAAAGCTCTCCTCACACTCATCTGACCACCTGAATGGAGCACCCTTCTGAATCAATTTGGTCGAAGGCGCTATAATAGACGAGAAACCCTCCACGAAGCGACGATAATAACCGGCCAAGCCGAGAAAGCTCCGAATCTCAGTAGCTGAGAACGGTCTAGGCCAACTCTAAACCGCATCTATCTTCTTTGGATCCGCCTTAATCCCCTCACTGGACACCACGTGCCCCATGAAAGACACCGAACTAAGCCAAAACTCACACTTGGAGAACTTGGCGTAAAGCTTCTCCTCCCTCAGCCGTTGTAGTACAATCCTCAAATGTTGGGCATGCTCCTCCTGGCTACGTGAGTGCACCAGGATATCATCAATGAATACTATGACAAAAGAGTCGAGATATGGCTGAAATACAATGTTCATCAAATGCATGAATTTTGCTGGGACGTTGGACAGCCCAAAAGACATCACAAGGAACTCATAGTGACCATAACGGGTCCTGAATGCCGTTTTTAGAATATTTGAGTCCCAAATCTTCAACTGGTGATACCGAGAACTCAAATCAATTTTAGAGAACACCAAATCGCTCCCTGAAGCTGGTCAAATAGATCATCAATGAGCGGCAAAGGATACTTGTTCTTGATTGTAACTTTGTTCAACTGCCTATATTCTATGCACATCCGCATAATACCATCCTTCTTTTTCACAAACAGAACTGGTGCACCCCAAGGAGACACACTAGGCCTAATAAACCCCTTATCAAGAAGTTCTTGAAACTGCTCTTTCAATTCCTTCAACTCAATTGGTGCCATACGATACAGAGGAATATAAACGGGCTGAGTGCCCGACACCAAATCAATACCAAAGTCAATATCCCTATCGGGCGGCATACCCCGCAGGTCTGCAGGAAACACATCCGAAAAGTCTTGCACCACCGGAACAGAATCAATAGTAGGAGTGTCAACACCAGCATCCCTCACAAAGGTCAAATAAGACAGACACACCTTCCGAACCATCTGTTGGGCCTTCAAATAAGAAATCACTCCTGCTAGGAACATAATCTAGATAACCTCTCCACTCGATCCTTGGCAACCCCAGCATCACTAATGTCACGGTCTTAGTGTGACAATCCAAAACAGCATGACATGGAGACAACCAATCCATACCCAAGATCACGTTGAAATCGACCATATTAAGCAATAAGAGATCAACTCTGATCTCCAATCCCCCAATAGTCACCACACATGATCGGTATACACGATCCACAACAATAGTATCGCCCACCGACGTAGAGACATGAATAGATGAAACTAAGGAGTCATGGGGCATATCCAGATAAGGAGCAAAATATGATGATACATACGAATAAGTGGAACCGGGGTCAAATAATGCAGAAGCATCCATGTGGCATACTGAGACAATACCTGCGATAACTGTGTATGAAGAAATAGCATCTGGTCTAGCAGGAATAGCATATAATTGGGCCTGACCACCACCTGATCGGCATCCCCCTCCAGGGCAACCTCTACCTGCTTGGGCCTGACTCCTCTACTGAACTGGACCTCCCGAGCGGCGAGGACACTGTCTCCATATATGCCCAAACTTCCCGCACTCGAAGAAATTCCCAGATAATGGTGGTGGGGACTGAATCGGGCCCCGAGCACTAGAGTAACTGCTAGAAGGACCTCGCACAGATGAACCGTGAACCAATAGAGCACGGGACGAACTCTAAGCTGGGAGACACTGAGAGATGACTGGCCCGCACGGGCACTGTGTGAACCATGGCTAGATGATGCACCACGATGAACTGGGCGAGCCATCTGAGCGGTCCTATAAGGACGACCCCTATTGTGGTGGAACTGACCCCTAGAAGGAACACCGCTAAAATCACCCAAAACACGAGGCCTCTTGGCCTCCCTCTCCTCATGCTCCTAACTGCAGACCATCTCTAGCCGTCGAGCAATATCAACCACCTCGTTGAATCGAGCACCAGATACACTCTCCCGAGTCATAACAAAACGCAACTGATAGTGGAGGCCATCAATGAACATCCTAATCCTCTCCCTCTCAGTGTGAACCAACCAAACTATGTGACGAGCCAACTATGAAAATCTCATCTTCTACTGGTTCATAGACAGGCCATCCTGACATAGCTACTCGAGCTGCCTGCGCAGCTCCTTCCTACGGGTCTGTGCCACAAACTTCTCCTAGAAGAGGACGGAGAACTCATGCTATGAAAGTGGTGCAGCACTGACTGACCTGCTCCTCACATAGGCCTCCCACCATCTAAAGGCAGCCCCAGTAAACTGAAAAGTAGTGAATGAGACCCCACTGATCTCCAGAATACCGCCCGTACGAAGAAGCAGCTGGCACCTATCCAAGAAGTCCTAGGCATCCTCTGACTCAGACCCACTGAATGATGGAGGCTAGAGTCTCCCAAATCTCTCAAGTCTCATCTACTCATCATCACTCTAACGGGACCCATCTGGGCCTGAGCAACTGTAACTAACTGGGATGGTCGTACCCCCAGTGTCTGAAGTCCCTGCATCACCTGCTCTAGAGTACGGGCGGCGGGAGTCTGTCCGGCCTGAGAAGTGGCTGGCGCGGTCTGAACAGAAACCGCCTAAGCGAGGCTAGTGCACACAGTCAATATCTGAGCCAAAGCCTCCTGAGGGCCTGGAATCACAATGGGCACACATGGTGACTGAGCTGGCCCCACTGGCTCAACCACATTTGGAACCTGCTCCTGAGCTGGAGCAATTGGTGGATCTGCAAGTGCTTCTCTAGCTGTTGTACGAGCTGCACATTTGGCCCCGTCGCGGCCCCTACTGCAACCCCAGCCTCTCGTGGCCCTAGCAGGTGGTACTAGTGGTTGTCCGTCCACTCCGGTAACATATGTCCTCACCATCTGTGAGAGAATAGAATAATAGAAGTTTAGTACCCAGAATCAATAAATTCGTACAACAAGAATACAAGAATATGAAGTTTTCCTAAGGGTTCGGCAGCCTCACGAAGATAAGTACATACGTCTCTGTACCGATCCGTAAAACTCTACTAAACCTGCTCATGACTCATGAGACCTATGTAACCTAAGCTCTGTTACCAACTTATCACGACCCAAAACTCAACCTATCGTGATGGCGCCTATCATGTACTAGGCAAGCCGACTACTCAGACAATTCCAGCACTTTCAAATTTAAGATATGCTAAAACAGGTTTAAATAAATAAATATCTCATAAAACTAATAAAATTATCGCAACTCAATACAGAAGTTCCCAAAATTAAGGTGTCACTGAGTACATGAGCATCTATACAATACAAGTCTGAAATATTGTCTAAGAAAAACTGAAACTGAATAAATAAGACTGAGGGATAGGAGAGGAAAGTCAAGGTCTGCGGACGCCAGAGCAGCTACCTTGAAAATCTCTGAATGACTGAACAACTCTGAGAATTAGCACCCACCGTGTGCGAAAACACTTGGATTTGCACACGAAGTGCAGGGTGTAGTATGAGTGCAAGCAACTCAGTAAGTAACAAGTCTAACTATTGGGCGAAATGTAGTGACGAGCTTCACAGGCATAGATCAATTACAGGAATACAGTACAGAAATGTAGGCATGCTTTCAAGTTTAACAAATAAAGCCCGAACAAGTAAATCATGTAAAGTTCAACTGAAACAAGATATGGTACATCTCGGTATCTACATGACAGTTATATATGCCAACTGAAGTATAAAACAGTAATGAAATCATATGCATACTCTTGGAGTATCAATCACTCAGTCCTCTCATTCACTCCATCCTCACAGTCACTCATTCCTCACAGCCACTCAATCCTCCCAATCGCTCGACACTCGCACTCGGCACTCGCACTCAGTAGGTACCTGCGCCACTGTGGATGTGCAGATTCCGGAGGGGCAATTCCATCCCAAGAGCTATATTTGTGCAGCCCGACCCCACAAATATCCTCGCAATCAGGCCCTTGGCCTCACTCAGTCATCAATTTCTTCAGTCTCTCGGGCTCACAAGAATCATGATAATCAACCCAAACAATGATGATATAATGTATCAATAAAGGACAATAGAGACTGAAATATAATACGCAAATAATAGTTGTGACTGAGTACAAAAATGTAAATTAAACAAATAATCCAACATGTAACACGACCTATGTGGGTTCCAACAGTACCAACACGTAGCCAAAGCATGATTTCTAATATGACTGGGAGCTCAACTTCTCTAACATATGGTAAAAATACGGGTAACGACAGGATTATTCAACTATACAGTTCCATGGAATTGACCAAGTCACAATTCCTATAGTGCACGTCGACTCGCTCGTCATCTAACATGTGTGTCACCTCAATACCAATCACATAACAGGTAGTTCGGGGTTTCATACCCTCAGAACCAAGTTTAGAAGTGTTACTTACCTCAAACCGTGCAAATACCTACTCCAATAAGCCCTTGCCTCGGGAATCGGCCTCCGAATGCCTCGAATCTAGCCACAAACAATTTGATACAATCAACACGAGCTAAAAGAATCAATTCCATAAGAAAATACTAAATTCTTAATCAAAAGTCAAAAAGTCAATTCAAAAGCCGATCCCCGATCTCATATCTAGGAATCCAATAAAATTCACAAAATCTGGAAGCTCATTCAACCACGAGTCTAACCATACCAAATTTACCAAATTCCGATGCCAAATCACTACTCAAATCCCCAAATTAAACTCTCCAAATCCCTAGCCTCAAACTCCGAAATTCCACCTCAAAAACACACAAACTAGGTGGAAATCCTTTGGAGAAACAATAGTATTGAATAAAAATGATCACAAGAGACTTACCTCAAGAAACCCCTCGAAATCCCTCTCAAAAATCGCCTTAGTTCGAGCTTGAAATGTCCAAAAATGATTAAAACCTCGGAACCTTTCGAATTTAAACACTGCAGTGCTTTCGCACCTACGCTCAATTTGACCACACCTGCGATTCCGCTTTAGCGATTCAAGCTCCACATCTGTGGATTACACTAGGCACCGGCCTTGCGCATCTGCAACCACTAATTCGCACCTACCGCGTCGCTTCTGCGGGAATTCTTCCGCTCCTGTGGACCTGCCTCACCAAGTTCCCCTTCGCTTCTGCGATGCTTCCTCCGCATCTGCAAACTCGCAGGTGCGGAAATTCCCTTCGCACCTGCGTAACTCCCTAGCTCAGACCAACCTCGCTTCTGCTCTACTAAAGCCGCACCTGCGACGGTCGCACCTGCGACCAATCCCCTCGCAGATGCGATCACATTAGAAGACTCCCAGCTCCAGCAATGCTTTAAGTCTCATTTTCGATCCGTTAATCATCCGAAATCAACCCGAGGCCCTCGGGACCTCAACCAAACATACCAACAAGTCCAAAGATACAAACTTAGTCGAGCCCTCAAATCATATCAAACAACATCAAAAACACGAATCGCGCCTCAATTCAAGCCTAATGAAAACTAGAAAATTCCAACTTTTACGATCGACGCCGAAACCTATCAAATCAAGTCCGATTGACCTCAAATTTCGCATACAAGTCATAAATGACACAACGGACCTACTCCACTCCCGGAAACCAAATTCGAGCCTGGTAACCACAAAGTCAACTCTCGGTCAAGCTTCTCAATTTCTAAAACTTCTAATTCTCCAACTTTGCCATTTCAAGCCTAAATCAACTACGGACTTTCAAATCACAGACACACTCCTAAGTCCATAATCATCCATCGGAACTATTGGAATCATCAAAACTCTATTCCGGAGCTATTTACACATAAGTCAATATCCGGTCAACCTTTCCAACTTAAGCTTCCAGTCTTGAGACTAAGTGTCGCAACTCATTCCGAAACACCCACGGAACCGAGCCAACTATCCCCGCAAGTTACGTAGCAACTAATAAGCATAAAATGAGTAGTAAATGAAGAAACGAGGCTACAATACTCAAAACGACCGGCCGAATCGTTACAGAAATCCTAGCTCCGCCTCTGCCACCTATATCTCTTTTGTTGCGCCTTACAAGCTATACTTATCATCGTGGCCGAATTGCCAACAAACATAGATGAAAGGAATTTGCTATTATATCTACATACAGAATAACATATGCCTATGCTTTTGTTCGAGCTGAATTCTACTCAACCAAGACCTCTAATAATAATTTAAAAGGAATGGACTACAATATAAAAATAAATAACATAGGCGGGGGGGAGGGGGTTTACAAGTTGGGTTTTAGAAATAGAAAGGGAAAAGTCTTACTTTCGTCCAATGCATGCACCTAATTAATTTTTAGGAAGATCATTAGTTACAAATTAAGATGAGTTAAAACTTACAAACGGTCTTACCTTCGTCCAAAGCATGCACCTAATTCACTTTAGAGAAAAAAATTAAAAAAAGAAGATAATTACAAAATATATTAGAACTAAAACATGCATCTTAGAGGAAAATGTGGCGCACACAGATTAGAAGATTTTTTTTTCTGTGAGCTAATATCATGTGCTTAAAAGGTTTAAGTAATTATGGTTAAGCAACAAATACTTATTTTTGTAGAAAATGATACATTTTGTGTTAATTCATTTTGGCGCTATACACCGGGTATAGAAAATTTCTTCTTTTTTTTTCTCCATAAAAAAGTCACAACTACTTGAATTTTCTAAGGTTTATCAATAAGGACAATCTTTGAATTCTAAAGAAAGGGTCAAGTAACTTTATTTTGCCGGATCACAGCTATCGTCGCAAAGTAGGTTGCCAACATTGAACGGCATGCTTACTAACAACACCCATTTTCATGGTTGTCATGGTTTTGTATTTACGTGGATGACATGTATGTGTGGCATTCTTCAAAATGCTGAAAATCTTTTCCATGGTTTTGTATTACGTGGTTGACATATATGCCACTCTTCAATGTGAACATCTTGATCGCCCGATCTTTGCATTATTTGTTAGGAATAACATAAAATGTATAGCAACCTGGTGCACAAAGCATCTCGTATCTACGTAGAATTTGGAGAATGACAACCTTCCTTAATATAAATATTAGTGGTTGCTTCCAAACTCAAATGCGTGACCTATAGTAACCATGGAGATAATTTTACTGTTGCTGCTCCTCTTTAACACAAAATGTATAGCATGAATAAGAAAAAAAATAGCAAAACACCAGATACTGAGAATCTACAACATCGATCTCCACTTGAATAGCCATTGGTCATTAATCTTGGGTATCATCCTGTTTGAACAATCAAGAATTAGAATTTTCAGATGAAAAATAATACAAGTGCTCAAAGACCGGGACGGTAGTTACCTTGCAGGCTACTGAACTCTTGCATGGATTTCTAAGAAGAGGTTCCACTAGGTGTTTGTGAAGTGTTTTTTGCCTTTTCAGGAAAGGATTCCTTGTCAAATAAATTTGAGAGGCGTAGAATAGAAATTGCTAAATCTACTACGGGCCATTTGCACAAATGATCTTTTTTGAGACACAATTTAGTTCTGTGACCGTTAGCCCAGTGAGCTAAATTTTTCAATGCCATGCAAAGTAACATTGAGTCGTACAAATTGGGACGGAGAGGGAGGAGAGAGTAATTTTTGGGCTCTCAAATTTTGTTGCTTAGTTTTTTATTTTACAAGAAAATTAAAAAAGAAACATTTTGACAAGATGTTTGACTAGATATGGCAATTTAGACATATTAATTTGCAAATTTTGTTAGACAACCTAGTATCTTTTGAACGCGAATTAAAAAATGAAGTAATAATCACTCATGTAACTCAAGCCAGCCTTGTCAATGACCAGAGATGCGAGTACCATTTACTCGGGATGGAGAAACGCAAAATCACAAATATTTCTATTGAGAAAGGTCTCAAAGTCGAGGCACAATAAATTGGGTTGCGGTCAAACACTCGTTTTGGCCATTGCTAGGTCTTCTTTCAGATCTAAACTGTTCAATCAAATAATTGAGATTGTGAAGGAAAAATATTTTATTATTAATCTCTGAAAGCTCTTTACAATTCTCACAAATCTCCATGCATAAAATAAGTTAGTAATATCCTTATTTATAATAGTACGAAATCTATGTCAGCTAGAAACATAAAAGCCTATTCCTATATTAATTCTGACTACAAATCATATTTAGATATGATATAATAAATCAAATCCTAAATAACTAAGGTTTCCTACTACAACTTTGAATTAATTTTCCAACATTCTCCAATAAAGGTTGATGCACTTTGTCACCAACACTCAATTTTGTTGAATCACCTGTCTCCAACTCTCGTTGATGCACTTTGTCACCAATACCCAATTTTGTTGAAACAACTATCTCCAACTCACGTTGATGCACTTTGTCACCAACACTCAATTTCGTTGAAGCACCTGTCTTCAACACCCATTGATCCACTTTGTCACCAACACTCAATTTTGTTGAAACACATAATCAACTTCCAATTTTTTTAAATCTCTCTCCAACTTTTAGGGAAGAGTTTCTTCATCTTGTGCCATATTTGTTTGCACCTCTTTAAACTTGCTTTTTTTTTTTTAATCTGTCTTGAAACTTTTCATCAAATAATCTAATTTTGTCGACAACTATCTATGATTTTGCCAACATATTTTTTGTCCAGACGGGCGGCACACATTGGCTAGTGCTGCCCGCCGATAGCGGAAGCTACTTGATTCTCTCCCAAGATCGTAGAAGCTCCGATACCAATATGAAGGAAAAATATTTTATTATTAATCTCTGAAAGCTCTCTACAATTCTCACAAATCTCCACACATAAACTAAGTTAGTAATAGCCTTATTTATAATAGTACGAAACCTATGTCAACTAAAAACATGAAAGCATATTCCTACATTAATTCTGACTCCAAATTCTATTTAGACATGAATTAAATAAATCAAATCCTAAATAACTAAGGTTTCCTACTACAACTTTGAATTAGTTTTCCAACAGAGTGAGAATGGTTACAACTTTGGTAACTTCTATAATATTTGGCTTGACTTTTTCTAACGAAGTGCATCACTATAGCATGTTAGAAGATATTTAGTTGCATTGTAATTCCTTTAGACCAAATAGGTATAAAAATTACAAGTTTAAAGTCAAAATCTACTTAAAGGTGGTAAACTTGAAAACTTTTATCTATATGGAACGAACGTAGTGTTTGTTTTAAACTTGAATATGTTAACTAAAGAAAGATAAGTGGAAAGCAGAAATCAATTGCCCTGCCTCAAGTACAAGACTGTTTTGCATAGGGGATCACCAAAACTTCACTAACTTTAGTAAGGCATTTTCGGGGCGAGGCGCACTGAAAACGCCCCGAGACGATGGTGTGGGGCGAAAGCAATTTGGGGCGTACGCCCGAGCATTTGGGGCATACACCCGGGTGTTTAAGGCGCGTTTTTGTAATGAGGCATAAGCCCCAGAGACTTTTTCAAATTAAAACAAAATTTGTTGAATAAGTCCTTCATATGATACCCAAGTTCTCAAAAGTCAGCTTGTAATTACTCAAAAGTTTTAAAAAAGGAACTAAAATGTATCAAATTTAAAAGTCCAGACCTTTTTATTGATTAAAGCCCTAATTTATGGTCTTTCCCAATTTTTTATCTTGTTTGCTAGTCTGCTAATATCTCCCAAAACAACGAATATTCAATTTTTTTTACAAATACAACTCCATTCTCCTTCATAGCAGCAAGTTCAAATTTCAAAATTGCAGGTTAGTCATCCTATTTTTTCCTCCATGTAGAAAATTTTATTCTTTTTTACTCAAATTACTTGTGCTTGTAAGAGCGTATAATAAATTATTTTGACTAATTTTTCGTGGGGATGGAGCACATCTATATATATTATTTTCACATATTTATAATTTTTTAATTTTTATGTAATTTTACCTATTTATAAATATTTACTGTAATTATATTATTTTATAAAATATTAAAAATTAAATACCCATGGGGCTTACGCCCGTGCCTCGGGACTTACACCTCGCCGAAGCATATGTAAAACGCCTCGCCTTACGCCCACGCCTTTCAAAACACATTTTACTAAAATGAAGTATATGAAAAGTTAGTCTAATTTGCTCGCAGAGTCGAATCAAATTTCTGATACAAAGACCAAAATCTTACAATTTACAGGATCTCCACTTGAGTCGTTGAGCATTCAGAATCCAGCTGGTTCGCTAATTCTGTGTAATCATCCTATATCAGAAGAAACCATTAACCCAGAAGATAGAAAGAGTTTTAAGACACAAATGGCACAGCTAAAAGGAAGAGTTCTTCAATTAATTTCTTAGGCAACTGTTGGATGAAAACGATAGTAGCACCTACAAGGGTTAGATTTCAGGGCGACAACATTCAACGTAATTAATATGGAAAATAGCCTTAGTGATCCCATAAGTACCTTTTTACAAGCATGAATGATGCCACAAGAACTTAATGTGAGCTAGTAAATCATACCTTTGCTGCAGCAGCAGAGACACTTGCATTGTTAGCTTCACATTGAGGCACTGAGCAAGCTGACGGTGAGGGAGAATAAATAGACTGCAATTGCAAAGGTGAAGAAGTATCTGCAAGTTCAAAAACTTTTTACAGATATGGTGGGAGAAGATTTATCTGAGGATGGATGTACTCGCCTCTGATACATAGCAGTTAATCTTGTTATCCTTGTTCAAGGGGCTCTTTATTGAATCCTCCTGAACTTCTGGTGAGGCTGCTTTGGCAAATTGCACATTATCAGTGAATTTCTGCACTCTTGTTACACTGAACAATCAATCTAGGGAAATGACAGAACTGCAAGTTTATGCCTTGAATTCATAAGCGATGAAACATAAGGCATTGAAAACTTATTGTATCTTCCATTTTTAATTTATAGCATTAGAAAATATACATAAAGCTATAAGGTTCCGTTCCTAAAAGGAAAAGAAACAGGGGAAGTGGAATCAAAATAGAGATAGCTGAAAGGACATCATTCACAAGATGGAGGAGGAAGCAGTTGCAGAACTTGGAGCAAAAAGATGAGTTCGACAAATGTACTCTTAAGCAAATTGAGTACATTTGTAGTTTGGTGTAAAGGATTAAGGTAGCTTGGGACTGAGCCGTGGGTTTTGTTGGTTGTCATTGTTGTAAAGGACTAAGCTACACAATTGAGCAATTGCCAAACTAACTAAAAGACTAAAGCTTATGCTCCTTACAGCATGAAGCAAGGGCGTGATAGGAACCTGTGCTTTCTTCAATCATAGAAGACTTTGGATGAGAGTCTTTCCCTGTGATTTGAGCAGTATCTGGCGTCCTAGTAAGCAAAATGTCATAAATTAAGGAAGAATATTGACAACTTATAACATGCATGACAGAATCTGAAGTATTTAATATGAGCCAGATGAGGGAACAGATAAAAGCCACATGTTGATTTTATTGCCATTTTCCGAGCAGCTTACTGATAACCCATTGTTAAGAGAAACCTTTTTGATTGACATTATAGTTGAAAAGAATCAATAGCTTGGGACAAACTATGGTCACTTAGGAGAGTTTCTGTCTTTATCTTTGCCTATCACTAGGTAATAGTTAACGTGAGCACAAGAGCTAGAACTATAAAAGATTTCTAAACCAACAATGAATGCAAAAGAAGATATGCGAGCAAATCTTCAAAAGGAAAAGCATATCCTGCTGAAAGCTATCAGAAAGAGAAAGCGTAGGCCGCTGAAAGCTTTGATCATTCTCCTTTTTCTGCGTGGCAAAGAAATGGACTGAGGCTTACACATTCACATCATTCAGTTAGAAAATTAAAGGAGTTATCATATATTCTGAGAATGGTTAGCAAAATGTTATATTCAGGACAAATTCTTCCCTAGAGAGATAATTGATAACAAATTCTTTCCAAGAGACATTTTTGATTGCCGAGAGAGAAATTAAACTGTGATTTAGGAAGTTTAGCTGCATTTGCTTTAATTAGACAAAGGTGCTTAAAAGAAAATTCCAACTGTAAAATTCAAGATTTCTTCAGTCTTTGCTTACTAAACCAGAATAGTAATCTTTCATATTGGAGTTTATAAGAGGCTCAGTCAAACCTTAACTTTTCACTTTGTCTAATTGAAAGGGATTCTTCCTGGCCTTCCATCAGTGAGGTGAATGTCCTTCTGTCCTGGCATTAGAGAAAGATACAGCCAAATTAGTAGCAGAAATGAAGCCAAGGAATAATGCAATACATTAAGAGGGAGGCACTTGCACAGCAAATGCATATTTCAACAAAGAGATGAAATGTCAAACTAAAACAACATTAGCTAGGGCCAATGGAATGATTAAACTCTGATGATGGCCTAATTATACAAATCAAAGACCTTATCCTTGTTGAGTTGTAAATCATAAGGGTAGTGACGGAATTCATTTGACATAAACAAAAAGAGGAGGTATATAAAGGTGAACAGAAATATGTATATTATCCACAAATGGTAGTTTGGGGCTTGCTTGAGCAGATGTGCTTAGAACTACATAATCTCTCTGTTATAGTTACTGGAGTTGGTACATCAGAAATGATTGATCAAATGGACTAGATCTGCCATAACACAGAAAAGTCTATTTTCCAACAATATCCTCAAGTTATAAGCAACTGGCAGAATTCACATCAGGCTAAAGTCAAGCAGCATTTGAAAGGTAAATCCTGAGGAAAAATGAGAGTGTGTTCAGACCTCTTCACTCATACGAGTGACGGCATCTTGAATCTTTTTTATGACAATGCCTAAGCTTCCTATTTCAGAATGCAGTCCCTGATAATTACCCATCCAGAAAGGTAATAGGTCAAGTTAATAATCTGATTTGAAATAATAATATACCTAGGCAAACTACTATGCAAACCTTGTTCTCTGAGATTAAGTTCTGTAGAAGTAGTTCTTTTGTGGATATCTCTCTCTGGAGGTATGACTAGTTAAGAAGGCATGCCACTAATAAGGGAATGTGAAAGAACATTGCCGAGACCTAATAAAGCATAAGGGAGCACGAACTGCTTCCATCAGTTAATGGATATCTGTGTGATCTTTGGTTGGAACTCCTTGCTAAGAATTGCTGCCTCAAGTTCTGCCTCCAGCTCTCGTATTCTTTTAGCTTTGGTTGTGAGTTCCACTTCATTATTCATAAGTTTGCTTTCCAGGTTGTTGATCTTTTCTGCAAAATTATAGCACTAGTTTCTTAGGTACCAACAGCTAACTTCTTACAATCAGAAGTCTGTAATTAATTTTCACATAACTAACCAACTTTGATGAGCAATGAAGGAATTTACACCGAAAAAGCGTGTAATGAATGACAATTGCACCAAACAAGAAGTCTTAAGCATAATTATGGAATGATACATAGAACAAAAACTAAACCCTTCTTGGATTCATGATTAATTTATGCTTATACATCTCCCCTATGTACTTACACCTAGAGGTATATAGATGGACAATAGGTGTTGATACCCCACAGATATGACAAGTATCTAGATGGACTACAACAATAAGAGGAATCCTGCGAAAAAGAACCAGATGTTCTGTATTATAAAATGACCTATTTAGATAGATTTATGGCTAAAGATGTCTGATGGATCAAATAGTGTCTATTCTAGTAATATCCTATTCTGATGACTAAAGAGCTACATGCCAAGGTAAATAAGGATAAGAAATTACCGACAAAAAGTTTCTCAAAAGTAGAAACCTCATCCATTTTCCTCTTTAGCCCAGTCACTGCACATGACAAGAGAAATTGAGGAAACTAAGAAAAGAAAAAAAGATATCTGTGTCTGTGAGCAAGTTTATGAATAGATAGATTGCTGAGACTGAATGAATGAAACCTTAAGAAAAGAAAGCTACATGCCTACATCCTCTTTTTGACTGAGAGCGCGTCTAGCATCATCCATAAGTTTATTGATGGAGGAAGCCTCCTTTGATATTGAATCGAATAATAACAAATGAGCTCTTAACGTTTCAGATAGAATACCAATTTTTCTATCTCTGTCTTCAATAGCTCGCTTCATTTCATATGTAGAGTCCTGCATGTTCATTGTAGCAGAATTGAGTACCTATTTTGGGGAGATAGCTAAGAAGTTTAGCTTATTGGTTGAAAATGACATCACACAAGTTCTACAATACTACAATTTTTGCTATCTCTTAAGTTTAAACAAAAATATGCATGAGTATCCACGTGGAAGGTAGCAGGGACACAGCAGATCTAAGTTCTAAGGTAGCAAAAATAGCTGCCAAAGGGACAAAATTTTTGGAAAATTATCTAACAACACGTTCAGCTCTGCGGAAACACATGATCCAATCTAGGAACTGCCACCTGAAGAACAAAGACTTTCTTCCGGTTACAGCATGCACATGACCAGAGGCGGATCTAGAATTTTAATTTTATGGGTTCAGGACTCCAATTTCAATTGAGCTATCAATTTATAATTCAACATTTTCAGCAATTTTAATGAATTTTACACAGATAAATTCAGGTCTAGACTAAAATTTATGGGTTCATTTGAACCGAACCCTGGGCTACTAGATCCGCCCCTGCACATGACCTCATAATATTCAGTTGCTGGTTACAAGAGTTACTGTTCCAGATTTTGGAAATAAAGAAAGTTACCGGGAAAGTTCCGTTTTCTCTTTCCTATTAAGAGACGGCAATGCATTTTCATAATGCTAGAGTTTGGTAACTTCTCATTAAAATTTAGAGCCCCAAATCAGATAAAACAGAAATATCATGAACCAGCAGAACAAACCAGAACATCAGTCATGAAGGTAAATATATGAATTAACAAAATCTACTTTGACCAATCTGGCTTAGCATTACAAAATGCTAACCTCATAAGCCTTCAGAAAATCTTCCCTTGATTCAAGCAAGCTTTGTAAAGTTCCTTCCAATTCCTTCTTCTTGTTCTCCAGCAAATTATTCTCATTCTCTAAGCAAGTTACCTGTATTAATTTGTGACTTCTAACTTCCGTTCTGAATGATACAAATTAATAAACGTCAAGGTGAGCAGAGGTAGACCCAAGATTTGAACTTCATGGATTCGAAATTGTACCACAACCTATTTGTATTACTTCGTTCGAAATCTATTATTTGTACTTAGTGGATCTTTTAACACAAATACAGAGCCAAAGCTGACGGGTTCGGATGAACCCATTACTTCAACACTATATCCGCCCCTGTAGGTGAGAGACGGATCTAGAATTTAGAGTGATTAAATGCACCTCTTAGTATATACACACATTTTAGCTCTAAATTAATATATCACACACGCGCACGTGAATTTTTAAAATGCTTTTTTTTTTATAAAAGTGGTGTGCATGCCAGTTTGCGCGCATCTTGACTATTCCACCGGATACCTGCTACTTCCCACCAGCACAGGTACCGGATAACTATACCACCAAGGAAATCATCTAATGTGTTTTGACTCTGCTGAGATTTCAAGGTGAAACCTCATGGTCCTCCTTCCATTTCAAAGGCCACTAGGCCACACATACATGATTTGAGTTTGAGATAATAAATGCACGTGAACCCTCCGCTTATATGCTGGATCAGCCTCTACGTTCGTGTAGTGTATAATGATAAGAGTCAAAGATGATTAGTAAATTGTACTTTACCTTTCTTTCCAGCTTATGCCTAAGTTCATTAGAGAAACCTAACTCAGCACGCAATTCCGTCAATTTTTGATTGAATTCCTCCTCCGATTGCTTTTGCTTCTGTTATTCACACATCAAAAAACTTCTTCGGCGGCTAGAAGTTTTACATATAAATTACGAATAAGTGCATAGATGCGAGTGATTCGAAGGAACCTGTAGTGCGAGTTGGACTTGTTGAGAGGCATTGCGTTCCTTCTCCTGCAATAAAAGTTCATAGAAACAGTGTGAGCTGTAATGGAGAAAACCGATGATCAGTTACGGAGATGAGGCGGTGATGATGAAATGGCGGTTTTACTTTGAGTTCACGAACTTCACAAATTAGGGCGTGGAGTTGGAGCTTGAATTTGGAGAGCTTCAGGAGCTCCATTTACCCGCCAAAATTCTCCGAGTTTTCAGTGGCGTTGAGTTGGGTTAACTTCGTAATTTTACAACTTTATTACGTCTTCACTCCTATTTGAAGTTTTGAACTGAGTAGTTATTACTATCTTTTATAACAGCGACACTGTGTAAATTAAGGACTACCATTTCCATGTAATAAATTGAGCTTTATATATGCTCTCTGTTTCACTTTACTTAGATACTAGTATTTGTGCCCGCACTATGTGTGGATAAAGCCAAGTGATCCTACTAAACTTTATAAATTAAAAAATATTATATAAACTATTGGGGCAGAAACTTAAATATTATAATTCCACATATAGCCGGTGATACAATAAGCAAAAATGGAATATGATTGAAAAATAAATAATATACTGTATAAAATAATAATTAATAAAAATATATTTAGTAATATCTAAATTTAAATTATAAAAAAATATTCTATTATTATCTCAACTTAAGTACCTCTTACAACATTAATTTATATCAACCTAAAGTTACACAATTTATTATATTTCACTATTTTTATGTTAAACGACAAAGTAACATGTACATACTTGACGAATTATTGATAACCAACATATTCTCACTTTTGGGATTTATCAACATAAAAAAACAATTAGATCAGAATTTGCTCAACAATTTTGATTCTACTTCAATTTTAACCACAGAATTAATGTTAGATTGCTTTAATGATTTAAATGACACCTTTTAGGACATAGTGAGTTGTTCATATCATTTTTTGTAAGTAAAAATATTCGATAAAACTCTTCAACTTTATGAATCTTAATGTTATTTAGCAATTGAAAGAATCATTATCTTTCAATTAAATAAACTTTTAACTTACTTTCGAGATGTCTATTCTACCGTGCATATATCCTATAAAAAGATGATTTCTTACAGCTTGGCTGGTAATTCTTAATTGACTTAACTTCTCTTTAATTTATGTAATTCACTTTACCTACCTTGTGTAAATAGCAAATCTAAAAAAGTGCAATTATATTTCTTTATATGTTCACTCTGATCAAATGTATTTCATTCTAATTTACACGTACATACCAACCCGATTAACTGCTCAATCAATTGGTTGAAATAATTTATAAGAACAAAGATATCAATAACGGACTAAAAATTCAGTCTATACTTGAGCTATCAGAGAAAAATTCAGACTTCCCATTCCTGTCTATAGCAACTGCTAGAATTGATAGAAAAAACTAAAAATCTACGTATGGCTAAAACAACTTAGATATAAGAAAAACTATAAAATTTTGGATAATTAGTTTAATCGTAAGGTAACACAATTGACATTTAATTTAGCAAATGTCTGAGCGTCTTAATGCTTAAAAATATTATCCCCGCAAAATGCATTAACTATAGCTTGCCATCACTTCCTCCTCTTCTTCTCTATATTTGTGATTGATTTAATTCTCTTCTAACATTATTGGAGTAATTGCATTAAAATTGATCAAATGAAATTGTAAGCAATGACGCTTGTCTTTTTGAGAATTGCTTTAAAATGTTTTCACGCTATCTGCATACATCACACATCTTGATTTTAAATATGAATGCTAACTGAGCAAAATATATAAATTTATTTTTTAAATTAATTTAAAGTATATTTTCTCACGCTATCTATATCCCCCTCTTTCTATATTATTTCTCTTAATATTAAATTTTATATAATTCTTTCATTCGTAAGGAAGTTTGACTTTTAATGTTGTATTAAAATTTACTGCATAAGAATTTAAATTATATTTTTATTTTTTAATTTATTTCTTGAAATTATGTTAATTGTCTGTGATTTTGGTTTTAGTTTTATCTATTATAATGTTCTTAAATACATGTATCCAATATTATTTATTTATTATCTTTATTTTATTTATTAATTTATGTCAAATTATATTCTCTCACACTATCTCTATCCATTCTTTTTATATTAATTTTCTTACTGTAAAATTTAATATTTCTCATTTAGTGCATGTTTAATCCTATAATAGACCAAAAAAGGAGCATCCGCTCATATTTTCTTATACTTCACCAAAATCTCGAGGTATTTTTTTTGTCCTTGGAGATTTCCTTTGCTATTCAAAAGCTTGGAAAAGAATTGAGTTGAATTGGTTTAAGAAAATAATAGAAGATATATAGAATATTCTTAGTTTTATTCTTAATTATCTTATTATTATTGTTACTATTATTATTGTTGTTGTTGCTGCTGCTATTAGGAGCAGCAATAATATGTGTTGATAATACTTCTATACTTATCTTTATAATTAGTTAAAATAGGGGAATTATTTTTATCTTTAAACTCAATTTTTAATTAAAAAAAGTTATTAGTTAAGAAGGGGCAGTAGGCTGTATCTTAGAAAACTCTTATTTACTATCTTCCTATTTAAATTTTAAAAAATAATCTTACCTTTCAATTTAAATTAAATGATATTATAAATATTGTCCTGATTTCCAAGTGGCTTAATAATAACTTGCCACTTGGCTTAACCACAATGCAAATATATCTCTAATATATATATATATATATATATATATATATATATANGGCTTCTTAATAAATTTCTATTTGTTTTGTTAACAACTTGCCACTTGGCTTAATTAAAATTAAAAACTTTATATATATATATATATATATATATATATATATATATATATATATATATAGTTTATTCTTTTGTTCTACTACTCATATTAATATTTAAATTTATTAATAAGAATATGCAGTATTATTTATTTATTTTATTTATTATTTTATGTCAAACTATATTCTCTCACACTATCTCTATCATGTCTTTTTATATTATTTTTCTTACTATAAAATTTTATATATTTTATTAAGTGTTTAATTCAGTAATAGACAAAAAAAGAGCATCCGTTTATATTTTCTTATACATCACTAAAATCTTGAGGTATTTTTTTCGTCCTTGTAGTTTTCCTTTCCTATTCAAAAGGTTGGATGAGATTTAAGTTGTTTGTTTTTCAATTCAAAAGCTTGGAAAAGAGTTGAGTTGATTTGGTTTAAGAAAATAATATAAGATATATCGATTAATCTTATTATTATTTGGCATTTTTTTAAGAAAGAGATAGCAATAAGAAGGTATAGAAAATATATGTATGATTCTTTTATTTAAGTTTTGGCGTTTCCTCATTTTTCAGTACTTTTTAATTTATTAATCCTAAAAAAAATATACAATTAACTTTATGTAAAGAAAATTTTCTATAAAGAGCCGATATAAATGGAATGATTGAATGATTATTTCCGAAAAAGCTGTGTAGTACAACATATAGTTTAATATTAATTCAATAAGGTTGCCAAGTGGCTTCTTAATAAATTTCTATTTGTTTTGTTAACAACTTGCCACTTGGCTTAATTAAAATTAAAAACTTTATTTTATATATATATATATATATATAGAGAGAGAGAGAGAGAGAGAGAGAGATACAGAAGATTGATAGATAAATATAGATATAGATATAAACATAGATGTTTATATTTACTGTCCATTTTTACCATACTCATTCTAGTACGATACAAACAAATATAAAAGTTATCAAATTGTAACTTTAACTCTATTACTCATATGCAACTCACTGCTAGTGAGAGAAGGTCTGACTTCTCTCTAAAACTCACTGCGTCTTCAGAAAGCTTCGTACAAAGAGAACGTTGGAACAGTGATAGAACTCATCGACGATAGTCGATTCACCATCGTCAACCGGTGGAAAACCACCGGACCAGCCTCAAAATCTTCCTCATCTCCTTGCGCAACATCTCCAACAAACAGCACCTCAAAATAACCCCCCGGCAGTTACAGATTTATCGAATAGCAGTGGGTTTACTGTAGCGATAGACCGCTAGGGAGTTCCTAATACTTCCTCTCCTTCTTCAGGTCCACATGCAGAAGATTCCACCATGGCTAGTGAGAGTTCTGACCAACAGAACAGTCAAAAACCAAACCAGTTGGTCGTGGATGATTCCAGAAACCAAGCTGTTCAAAACACAAGCAAAATGACTACTGATGTTCAGGAGAACATTCCCCCCCCCCCC
>MCJB01022529.1:107922-118451 GCA_002018475.1 Nicotiana obtusifolia | reverse complement strand
CCCCCCCCTCAATTTCTAATTTGATTGAGTCACTTTTCACAACAGTGCAAAAAGAGAACCTGACAGTGTCGAGCACACCAGCTGTTCGACAAAATGCCAATGGCACTGTACCAGCTCAATTGTCCGACCATTTAACTCCTCAACTTCCCCAAGGTCATAAGGAAACTAATCGTCAAGCAAAAGCACAAGGTTAGCTTCAAAAAGTTGATGCTCAAATTACTTCTCCCCCCACTGTAATGCCACATAGTAACAGTGTTAATGTGGTACCACAGCAGCTGTATAAAGCTCACTTACTGTCCCAGGAAACCCCTATGACTAGTAAAGCAGCTAGCATTGTGACTACTACAGCAGCAGCACAATCTGCCCAAAAACAGCAGCAGCAGCAGCCGCAAACTGATATATATGATGTTGGTAAGCACACTGCGACACTTCCATCAACCTCAGCCCAACCTCCCATTAAGGTTTCCTCCAA
Source organism: Nicotiana obtusifolia (assembly GCA_002018475.1). Classification (NCBI taxonomy): domain Eukaryota; kingdom Viridiplantae; phylum Streptophyta; class Magnoliopsida; order Solanales; family Solanaceae; genus Nicotiana; species Nicotiana obtusifolia. The sequence goes on along the minus strand of MCJB01022529.1, from coordinate 117,979 downwards.
CTTTGATAAGCCAAAACATCCCAAAAGAAATCTAAAATCACCAATTAAGGACACAGAACCAAATACTTCACACACACCAGCAACCCAAGCCGTAACAGTTAATACCAACAAATATCAACTTCCTAGCACTTCCACAAAATTCAAAATTCAAGTCAACACCACTCCCCCTCCACCTACTGTCACACAATCATATATCACTAGATTAAGAGCCAGACATGAGGCAGAAATTACCTCAATCCAATTCATCCCACCAGTCATTACCACCAAACAAGGCAGGCCTGCTGTGCTTTTCAAAAGAGAGGATTACATGATCAAGTTTGCAGACAGATGTAAATTCACAGTGATAGGAAAATTTCTGAACACCATGCCAAGAACGGAGGTGATTAGGAAGAGCTTCATAGCTCAAACTGAACTCAGAGGAGGGGTGAAGATTGCACACTTCAATGCCCGAACAGTATACATAGACCTTGATAATGAGTATGATCACGCCACAATATGGACTAAGCAATACATGTATATACAGGGCCAAATGATAAAATTGGAAGCATGGAATCCAGCATTCAAACATAATGAGGACCCGCCAATAGTCCCTATATAGGTTATTATCCCAGAATTACCATGGCATCTATATTATATGGATATTCTAACTCCTTTGCTATCCCTTGTTGGTAAAGCCCTGTTCCTGGATCTTGGCTCATTTCAAAAGACCAGAGGCAGTGTTGCTAAGATCAAGATGCAAATTGACCTCACCAAGACTTACCTACACATGTATGGCTAGGATATGATGATGATTTCAATGGAGAAGGTCAATGGCTCCAGATTCAATATGATAACCTCCCACAGTATTGCCCATACTGCAGGCATCAAGGGTCACTCATCTCAAACTTGTCAACTTAAACTGAAAGAGGGAGAAAACCAAAGAAGAAAAGAGGATTCACCAGCCACAGAGAAAGATTTACCGGCCAAAACTTAGAGTCACACCAAAGATAACCAGCACAGGGGTCAACAAAAAACAAAAATGCAAAACTCTAATGTAACTGAATCAGCAAGAGAGCAAAACAGTAACCAAAAAGCTGAGGAGCATCAAAAGAGCAAGGATCACCAAAACTAAGGGGTGATTCCATCAAATGATGAATGGCAAACACAGAAAAAGAAGCACTTTAAAGGTAACTCGCAAGCCAACAAGAAGCAATAGCAGATATACATGCCAAAACAAAATATAATGCAACTTGTTGATGCTGCAACCACACAGGAAGCCACCAGAGCTACACGGTCAGGTATACCTTCTACTTCTCATCAGGTAACTTTAGAAGCATTAAATTATATTCATAACTCTGGAGATGCCAACACTGTATCCCATTCCCATGATCCCCCTATTACATCTGTTGTTAATGAAGTTGATGGAGGAAAGGAGAAATGTCAGGAGAAAATTAGTTTTTTGCAGGATGGGGTACCTACGGGGGTTGGGATTCCTCATGTTTTGCACGAGTGTGCTAGAGCACAATTGATAAACCATAGGATGCCCCCTCCCTCCCTCAAGCCTCATACAGCTACTGCAATGGGAGAAGAGACATGTGAAATAAACAGCTTAGACGAATACCAAATTGATCAACAGGAAGATGCAATACAAAGACTCCTAAAAGGGAAAGCCCCTGTAGTGTCAAATTTCAGCATACAATTGCCTAAATCCAAAAATAAGCCAAGCCAGAAAAAGAGAAAAGCCATGAGAAAACAGTCTACAGGAATCTCTATTAATGAACCTACAACAGAACAGCACCTTCAGGAATCTACCACTCCATACCAAAGCCCAACTGCCAACTTGAAATGAAATCTTGATGTTGATACTTCCAACAAATCACAGACATATAGAGACCTTGTGCCAGATCCCTCCCTTTCACAACCTCTGTTACATACCAATGAGCAGGACAAGCAGGAGAAACACACTGCTCTAATATCTGCTCCACTAGAAGAGTGCCTCTAAAATATTCTTCACAACATGATGAATATAGACCTATTCTCTCAGAGGATGAGATGAGTGGAGGCTTTGAGGAAGAAGCTGGACTCAGTGATGCCACAGAAGAGGACCAGCATTGTGATCTCCTTGCAGCAGCTATTAATGGGGAACACTATCAAAATGCTATCATTCAGAACCAGGGGTTATCTCCTAGAGCATACAACCCATCACCAAGGATCACAAGAAACATGGCTGCTAGAAAAAACACTGTCCCACCAAAATTCAACCCCCCTCCATGTTTTAATGATTAGTACACTTATATGGAATGTCAGAGGTATTATAACCTCTGGAGCCATTGAGAGACTCAAAACATTAAAACAAATCCATAATCTCTCCCTCATAGTTATTCTAGAACCATTCCTAGACTCCTCGCATATCACTTAATACAAAAATCAACTTTTTATGCATCATGTAGCTTTCAACACCAATGACAAGATATGGATTTTCTGGGATAAGGATTTCTCTGGTACTATCACAGATCAAGATGAACAGCAAGTCACAATTGAGTTAAAGCACGCTGAAGCTCCTGAAATCTTCCATCTCACAGTCATATATGCTAAATGCAAACCTCCTTTGAGGAGGCCACTCTGGGACAAGCTAAGGAACAAAGCACAGAACTCTAGTGCACCATGGTGTGCCATTGGGGATTTCGATGTGATTGCATCAATTGAAGAAAAGATAGGGGGTATTTCATACCAACTCAACAAAAGTCTGGAGTTTCTGAGCATGATCGAGGACCGTGGACTCACTGACCTTGGATATTATGGACCTAGATACACTTGGTCTAATGGCAGAGGCCCTTGCTCAATTGTATGGAAAAGACTGGATAGGGGATTGGCTAATGACAATTGGCTTGCTGCACACCCTGCCACTACCATTACACATCTAGCATCTACAGGATCAGATCATTGCACTCTTCTCCTGGAAATCAATGTCAGACAGGAAAATGCCACTAAGTATTTTAAATTCCTGAACTGCTGAACAGAAAATGTAACCTTCCTGCCACTGGTACAGCGAGTCTGGAATGCGCCAGTCACTGGAAATGCAATATGGATTTTCCATCAAAAAACTAAAACACTCTGCAAAGAATTACCCAAATGGTTCAGACAGGAATATGGAGATGTTTTCCAGAAAGTCAAGGAATTTGAAGAGAAAGTCAGAAAAACATAAGAGACCTGGGCGTAGTCCAGCAAAGAATCAGATAGAACAATTGCCAATGAACTCAATGCTCAATATGTCAAACATTTGAAGATTGAAGAGGCTGTCCTGAAGCAAAAAACAAAACTACAATGGTTCAAGGATGGAGATGCCAACACCAAATACTTCCATAGTCTGATCAGAGGCAGAAGAAGAAAGTTGTATATCCACAAAATCAAAAATGAAGATAATGACTGGATATATGGTGATGAAGCAATAGGTAGCAGCTGCCTGTGACCACTTCCATAACTTATTCACTGATCCTGGGGGAGTCATCAGGGAAGATCTTCTATCTTACATTCCTACACTGATTACAGAAAAAGATAATCATCAACTCAACAAAGATCCTACAATGGAAGAGCTCAGAGAAACTGTTTTCTCAATGAACCCATCCAGTGCTGCAGATCCAAATGGCCTTAATGGAAAATTCTTCCAGCATTGTTGGGATATCATCCAGTTTGATCTCTTCAATGTGGTGAAGGCATTCTTCTATGGTTAATCAATGCCTAGGTACATGACACAAGCATGCCTGGTGCTGATACCTAAAGTAGAATTCCCTAACACTTTGTCAGAATTTAGGCCTATAAGTTTGAACAATTTCATCAATAAGATTATATCCAAGATTATCTCCAAAAGAATTACACCTATTCTTCCCAACATTATCTCCCCAAACCAAACTGGCTTTATCAAAGGCAGAAGCATCTCTGAAAATATTATGCTTGCACAAGAGATTTGTCCAGGGAATCAAGAAACCAAACATAGGCGCTAATGTAGTGATCAAATTGGATATGGCAAAGGCTTACGACAGAGTATCTTGGTCCTTTACATGTATAATGATGAGAAGAATGGGTTTTAGTGAAAGAATCATTGACATGGGCCAATAGTCCAGCTGATACCCTATCCAAACTGAGCCATGATTCCAACTTCTTAAGACATTATAACAGCCAAAGGGACCTGCCTGCACTCATAAGGGGACAGATTCACCTTGACAGTAAAGGCACCCATGCATTTAGACATAGGAAGTCCAAAAGACTCAACTTTCCACCACACATGATGAATCACAATGCACCTGGATGATTAACATGAACATATTCCTGAAGGAAAAAGCAGTAACTCAACATACTACAAAGTTAGGATACACTAATTTCAGCATAAGCAGTAAGCCCTTTGACTGCTCTACTGCTGAAAATCCACTGCTCATCTAGTGCTACTACCTTGTAATTGCAGCAATTCCATCCCCCCTTCTCTTAGCTTGTTTTCTGCAGGAAAATAGAACTCCTTTTCTGCAGGAAAGTAGAGCATAAGCAGAAGCAGAAGCAGTACCTTATAACTGCAAAAAATCCTCTGTTCATCCAGTGCTACTACCTTGTAGCTGCAGCAATTCCATTCCATTCCATCCCCCCCCCCCCCCCCCCCCTTTCTCTTAGCCTGTTTTCTGCAGGAAAATAAAGCATAAGCAGAAGCAGAACCAGTAAACTGAACATAAGCAGAAGCAGTATCTGTACCAACTCCTTTTCTGCAGGAAAATAGAGCAGAAGCAGAAGCAGAAACAGTAAACTGAGCTCCAGCAGCAGCACTAAACTGAGCAGCAACCAGTTCTTTTCTTGATTGTTTTGCTGCTGGTTCACAGTTGAATCCCTTTAGTGCAGTACTAAGGTTAACATCACATAAGCAGGTTCATAGTAGCAGCAGCAATCTAACCATGCATAATACCCACAGTAGCAGCAAACTGAGCAGCATCCCCAGACTTTTCTGCTGTTGCACTCACAAAACTTTCTCAGCAGGGAACAGGCAACTCCAGCAATGCATCAACTATAAAATCCCTTCAGCAGTGGCAGTAACATATCTTCACAACAGCAGTAGCAACAATCCTCAACTATCCTTCTTTTGTCAAAATAAAGTTGATGACTGTTACCTTCTACTTGATGATACATCATGTAGAAGATCCTCCTTTTTGTTAGAAATAGACTTCATCGTATAGAGAGGATACTATTTCAAACTACTCCCTTAATAGATTTAGGAACATATGTACTTTTTGTATGCCTAGATTCATTTCACAATGTTTTTGTATATATGATCGTCTGTCGATGTTATAAGATAGACAATCATTACATCATCATAGGTCTAACCCATCACAATTATCTAGGTATACTTGATTGTTAACCCTCAATGATCAAGAATGTACATCTCTCATATTGGGAGGTAAGGTGTATGCCCCCCTCCACCTTTGTAATTATGATTATATACATGAAAATTAACACTAGGCACACTGCCTAGTGAATTTGGTTGGAAAAAAAAAAACTCTATTACTCATATTTCTAAGTATGTGTTTTATCATAATTTTTTATAAAAAATCTTATCTCAAATTTTTACAATAATAGCTCCACTATCATTTTTTTTTACATGATGTTTCAAAAAAATAAAAAATGAATCATGTGGTTAGTAAATAATTATTAAAATATAAAATTCTTTATTTTTGGAAAGTTTTGGAATCTATTTACAACGAAATAGGATTCCATCTTAATTATTTATACCTTTTAAATTTATTTGGTCAAATCTAATTTGCCTTAATTCTTATTAGATTTTGTCTCTAAATCGATTTGAATTTTGTCCTAAAAGTACCAAATGATTTTTTTCAGTATGCCACTTAACTTAATATTAAGCTTGACTACTCTCTTATTTTATGATTTTATCATAAAACTACTGATTGTCTTAATAACTATTACTTTTGTATTACGTGTCATAAGCAAAAATTTTCTTTTATTTATATTGAAATATTTTTATATCTTTAAATTATCACTAACTATCACGTTTAAAACTAAATTATTCAAAATATACATAGATACGTTAATTTACTATAAAACTACTGATATCCTCTATTCAGTTAGTGCTACCAACTGAAAAGGTCCTTCCATGATTTCTAGTTCCTAAACATATTAGAAAATAAAAGTCAACTCAAAATCATCCATAAAATCACCTATCTTAGATTAGATGGTCACCTCCAAATATGCAATTTTGCTCAAATTCATTTGTGTAATGTTGATCTTTGTGTAATTTGAAAACGGTATAAATATAAAATGTAGTTTGGGATAACTTTACACTACTCAAATATATTTATTTTTTCTTCAAAAATATAAATCGATGCAAAGAGTTTTGACTTTCAATTTGTATACATGTAAACTCAATTTATTTGATTATACTAAAGTAGAAGTGGAAAAATAGTTAAAAGAAAACATTTATCCACGCATATTACCATTAAAAAATGGGTTGGATGATGAACTTTTTAAAAACGGATCGAATATGGATAAGAACCATATTATCCACTTAACATATAGTTAACCAAATGGATAACTAATGTATTTAACTTTTATATTTATAAAGCCTCAAATTGGGGGTTCCTCAAGTTTGGGAGACTAAGAATTCTCCCATAAATGATCGTATTCAAGAAGCCATGGATAATATGGATATCCATATCATCCGCCGGATAACTCATTTTGTATCCGTCTCAAATGACACTTTTTAAATCCAATAATATGATTCTTAAATCGCAATCCAATATATGATAATTTCAGACAACATTCAAGTAATTTAAGGTTTATATATCACCAAAGTCTTCCCTTTTCCCTATTGACAGGAATACACATTTAAAAAAAGGTGCCATATATTATGACTGGTTGCAGTCTAATGGTTACAATTTCACACAATATCCAATTAGTTTAAAATTCAAATATCATCAAATTCTTTTCCCCCCCTTATTTGTTGACACACATAAAGAAAGAGATTTAACAAATAACCATAGTGACGCACCCGTTCTTTTCACTATAACAAATTTGGCCTTAGACTATGCCAATTTTATCCCACGCTTAAAAAATGTGGCCAAAACTATATATGGACACGCTTTTCAGGGGTGACCTTCGTTCACGGAGCCATGCAAAATTTAACAAAGCCGGTAAAGTGTGCCCTAGCAAGTATAGACTACGCTCTACAGATGCAATCCAAAAAAAAATCTTAAAACAATTAACAACGCTTATTTATATTTATGGCTGCCTTTCAAGCGTGCTGTTTTTGTAATATTAAAAGAAGTCGTCCAGCAAAATGCATCCGCCATCTCTTATGTAGCTATCTCTATTTGCATATATTATGCAAGATTCACAGCTTGTCCTCCCTCTTTATTTGTTTTCTTTTTCTTTTTCTGTGCGTCTGAGTAATTTCATGATGCTAATGGAACAATTCATTAGTCGAAATGTGATGATTCGAATTATAGTGCCACTAGTTAGTCTAATTAGCTAAATGATTACTATTACCTCATAAGATGGTTCTTATGTAGCGCCCCATACGAAAGACCACAAGTGAGAAATTCTTATGTATAAAAAATTAAATTTAAAATTCAGTTACTAATATTTAGTGGGCGTTTGGACATAAGAAATGTAAAATTCTAAAAAAAAATTTCAAGTGAAAATGATATTTGAAAATTAGAGTTGTGTTTGGACATGAATAAAATTTTGGGTTGTTTTTTAAGTTTTTTGAGTGATATGAGTGAAAATTTTGAAAAATAGCTTTTTGGAGTATTTCAAATTTTCGAAAAATTTCAAAATTCATCTTCAAGTAAAAATTGAAAATTTTACGGCCAAACACTGATTTCGAAAAAAAAGTGAAAAATTTTCGAAAAAAAAGTGAATTTTTTTTATGTCTAAACAGGCTCTTAATGTTGCTATTCTAAAATGGAAAAATACATAAGTTACTGCTGAACAATGGACCAAATCTCATTTTTTACGGACGAAAATCATCTTACACCCTCAACCTTTTCAGAGTGCGCCCAAGACCCACTACTTTTAATAGTTGTCACGCACGTGTTTTATACATAAAAGAGGCGAGTGAAGCTAAATTTTTTGGGTATGAACCATTATCTAAATACCACATATCCAGCCTTCTATATTTTTTAAATTATTTAGAGTCATTTTAACTACAAGGATGACGTTTACTCTTGATATTCTTTACCTTCTCCTGTTTATACCATACTAATGATGATTAATACCTATAATTACACTAAACTGTCCATAGTTAACAATTGGCAAATTATTAAAGAAGGAATTTGTTCAAGTTGGAGATGTAAGCAAGGTATTATGTGAAGATCTCAGTCGATAACATAAGCAAGTTGGCATTGCCGGAGCTCCGATGGTAAGGAAACCGTGAAACTAACAAATTTTCGGCCAATCTTTCAGATGAAACAAAAAGGTGAGAAGAAGAGGCACAAAAATAAAAAAAAAACGATGAAGAAGCTCTGTTTCCTATCAAATTCGGCAAAATCGGCCAAGATCTGACCATTCTTCGGTGAGTTTCCTCCAAATCTGATTATCTGGAATCGGCAAGGAGCGATTTTGGCCAGCCAGCAGGCAACTCGGATCAGCGTCGAGTTGTTTGGTGGCTAGAAGTGGTGAGAGAAGAGTTGAGCAATTGTTGGGTGTGAAATGAGAGGAGAATGGAGGGAAATGGAAGACCTGTGATTTGGAGGGATTATTCCAGTGGATTTTAATGGAGAAGTTGACTAAGAGTAAGGTAGGGAAAGACGAGAGACGGGTTGGGGAGGGGGATTCTTTGATTATTTTTGTTTTATTAAGAAAAAATATTAAGCAGGGTGAAAATTAAGTATTTTATTTTTTTCTTGAGTTATGACATGTGTGATCTCACACATAATTTGGCAAATTAGTCAAGAAAAAAATAGTGTGTCTTAGGCAAACATTGAAAATGTTGAATATATAAGATAATTTTCGTCTGTAAAAAGTGTGTAACAGTGATTTGGTCTAATTCAGAAGTAACTTATATATTTTTTCTTCTAAGATTTAAAACCTTTAAAGTTTAAATTTTAGGTCTCGCCTCGATATGCCATTAACAAAGTCATTAGGTTAGCACATTTACATTATTCACTTTCGTTATATGCATGCGACGGGGTATATATCTCAAACTTTAGTAGCAACATCATTAAATAAGAGATCGAATAAAAACAAAAGACATTGAAATTTTATAGTATTAGGGTGTGTTTGGTACGAAGAAAAATATTTTTCAATTTTCTCATGTTTGGTTGGTTTAAATATTTTTAAAAATATTTTCTTCATAAACTCATTTTTCTCCGATTGAAGGAAAATATTTTCCCTATCAAGAAAATGAAAAATATTTTCCAAAACTCCTTCTCAATCAGGGGCGGATCTATGTAGGAACTTTGGGGTGGTACGGCACCCGAACGCTCGGGTATAATTCTATCTATGTATTGGTATTTTACTGGAAATTATGATATAATTTTGAGTGGCACCCTAAGGTAACAAAATGACTCTGGGTGCCGTGGTTGAGTAGCCAAGAAGCAAAGCTCAAGATCGAATCTCACATAGTCCGAAGCTTGTGTTTATTTCTCCTTATTGCTCCTTTTTGTAAATTCCTTCTATTTTCTTCATTTTTGTAGTTGCTCCTCTTTTTTAATTCCTTCTATTTTCTTCAACGCAATACTATCTAGCTATATGAACGTTGATTAGATGTATTTGCTTACTTAAATTTTATTTATGTTTTTTAATCATAATAAATAGAATTTGTATTGAGAGAATTAGATCGAATTGGACAGTTGTTTTGGTGATCACATATTTATTTATGTACTAAAAATTTAGTAAACCGATTGAATTATTTCATAATGGATCGGATCGAACCGAACCAAACTAATTCAAAATATGTTGAAACGGCAGAATGTACATCCTAATTCAATCTCCTTCACTAGTGGTAGGTTTATATTAAAAATAATGGCACTTGTCGTCATCAAATCCTGGATCCGCCTCTGTTCTCAATCTTCCTCACCCTATTTCT
>MCJB01022529.1:75630-107344 GCA_002018475.1 Nicotiana obtusifolia | reverse complement strand
GGGATGAGGAAAGCAGCATAAAAAATATTTTTTACTCTCTAACCAAACACAAGAAAATATTTTCTGGAAAAAGTTTTTCATTCACCAACCAAACAAGAAAAAACAAGTGATAAAATCACTCATTTTTCATGAAAACCAATGTTTTAAAAGGCGGAGGTGTGAAGCGAGGCGTAAGCCCTAAGACATGGGGCGTAAGTCCACGGATCTTTAAATTTTACTAATTTCAAGAGTTTTAAGATAGTATAAAATAAAAAATAATTATAAAAATTACATCAAAATCACAAAATTATAACAAAAAATCTATTTAAAATATTTATAAATTATGATTCAACTACGAATAATATGAAAAGTATGACATTATCATAATATGCAAATTAACTGCAGCGTCATTACAGTATCTCTTAAGGAGTAATGAATCTTGAAAGAATTTTGATATTATAATTTGATATTTTTAAAAAATACTTCTTGTATTTAATATACTTTCTATTTGAAAGAGAAATTTATATAAAAACATAATTAACAAGTTAAATATGATTCTCTAGCATCAGTTATTTTTAAGTTTCAACAAGTTAATAAAGTGACGTATAATTCACCATAGTATACCATGATAACAAATTATTTGTAAATAGTTACTAGCTAATACTGAGCTTAAATTAATAAGTATTGTAGCTCGTAAATGTATAAAAAAAAATATTTAGAAAAATAATTATAAAAAAAATTATGGACTATTATATAATAAAGACACAAAAAAGTTAATAAATAAAAAATGAAAGATTTATTTAAAATTTACTATTATAGCAGTCTTAGTAGATAATGTGCAATAATTTTTATTTTAGTTATGACATAAAATACTCTCAACTTTATGATTTATGATTAAGAAAACGTAATTTTGAATAGCCAACGATTTATTAAGAAAATTTGAGCATTTAAAAGGTTAGTTACGCATAATTGCATAAAGTTCTATTAGGCGAGCCCAATACAACGGGCATTGGACGTGTCTAGGGCGTAAGTCCCTGCGACCAAGGCGTAAGTCTCGCGGAACTAAGCCCCACACATAAGCCTAGAGGCATTTTACGAGTGCTCCGTCCCAGTCGATAAGAAATAATCTCAACATAACTAATTCTAAAATTACTAATATACCATATTCAATATTATTATTTTTCTGCTTGTAAACTCATATTCCTGAATAGAATTTGTTGCATCAAATTTGAAATTACATCTTGCTTTATCACGGTACAGGCTGCAAAAAATAGCTGTGAGCTTATTTATTTTGTGGGCGTGATATTATATTCTGTTTACATAAGTGTCGCTAGGATAGTAATTAATATTTATAAAAATTATTTTAGGTAATCCGTTTAAATTGAAAGTGAATAAAAATATAAATTATTTTGTATTTGCATCAATTTTGAATAAAAATATAAATTATTTTGTATTTGCATCAATTTTGAATAAAAATTATAGTAATAAGTTCCTTAATAGTATTAACAGCTTTAAAAATATTTCAGTCATTTTAAAAGAAAAAATATTTACTAGTACTTATTTATCAAATACTTCAACAATTACTTTTTAATTTTAGTACTTTTGTCCAAATATATAACTACTGTTTATTTATAAAACAAGTTGCAAACACTAAAAAGGTGATTTTAAGCACTTCACTTAAAAGCTAGTTTTTTCCGGCTAGACCAATAGTGTTCCTGCTCATAAGAAGAAATTCGACCAATGGTGTACTTTGGTTATATACCAGCTTTGTCCACATTAATGGAGACGGAACGGTAGAGACTTGAACTTCTTTCTTCATGATATATAATATAACTACAAAGTCTACACGTCAATAAATAAATTAATAAATAAACATCTAATGTTGAATTAGTTGGTTGAATGGCGGTGGAGAAACTTAGTTTGATTTTTTCTGGTTACAGGTTATTGGCAAAGCTCTCGTCCTTGATGAGAAAACAAATTATATCCAATCATTACAATGCCAGGTTGAGGTCTGCTCACCACCACACCCACCGCACAGGAAAAAAAGAGAGAAAAAAGAAGAATGTAGAAGCATCTGTCTTTTGGCTGTTGCAGTTTCTAGTTGTGAAAATTTTGCACTAATGCATGTGTATGGGGTCGAATTTAAATTGCTTAAATAAGAATCACGGCGAAAATCAGCAAGGACGTTGAAATCAGTAAATCAAGGGATATTTTACGTTAAATAAGAATCATTCCCCTTCCCTATATAAAGGAGTAGTGTAATTGTAAAAGGCATCTCAAAAAACAATTATCAATATACAGAAAAGTAGTCTGCTCTAATTACTTCTTTATTCATTTGATTCAAATTTGTCTATCTTAAAGAAATCAATTGAGGTCAAGCTATTCTGGACTTGTGGTTTGCATTCTCTCTCAATTTATTTACTGAATTTAGTCTTTATTTTATTATCCCTTATTTGTATCAAACCAAATCACGTGTCCTTAAAACCACGTACAAATTTAATTGTTATCCGAAGCCAAGGGTAAACAGTTTGGCGCCCACCGTGGGGCTAAGGATAATAGTGAGCGTTTGATACAGTTTTCTGTCACACAAATTATTTTACACTTGTTCTGTGAAGTATCTTTGATTTTAGGTTACAGAACAACTATGTCACATTCACAATCTGTGCCTCTGTACGTCGATAACGAATTCAACCATTAGGGTAAAAACAACAATGTAGCACCCGGCGATGGAGTTCCGGTAGACGCTTATTCACAAATGGCTGTCGATGTAGATCGAAGTACTGATCCATCAAACAGTGTTTGTAGAGAACACCGATCAACGACTCAGGGACCCCAAAACGACGAAGGGGACAAGATCAACCTCAGAATGATCTTTAACATGTTGCAAGCCCAGTAAGCGGCCATTGCTCAACTACAAAATCGAAGCCAAATATCGAACAAGGTTGAGATCGGCCCTTCTCGGGGAACCATTCCTGAGAATGAACCAATCGCAGAGGAACTGAATGAAGGCGGATCGAGGGCGAACTCGGGGATCATGAAGATGCTCGAGGAACTAACCAGACGAGTCGAGTCTGGCGAAAAGAAGATCGAGGCCAACGACAAAAAGGTGGAAACATACAATTCGAGGGTGGACCAAATCCCAGGAGCACCCCCGATATTGAAAGGCTTGGATTCCAAAAAGTTTGTGAAGAAACCTTTCCCGTCAAGCGCTGCTCCAAAACCCATATCCAAGAAATTTCGCATGCCGGAAATTCCCAAGTACAACGGGACAACCGATCCAAACGAGCATGTGACCGCATACACATGCGCTATAAAGGGAAACGACTTAGAAGACGACGAGATCGAGTCCGTTCTTTTGAAAAAGTTCGGAGAAACCTTGTCAAAGGGGGCCATGACTTGGTATCACAACTTACCCCCTAACTCCATCGACTCTTTTGCTATGCTTGCAGATTCCTTCGTATAAGCACATGCAGGCGCTATCAAAGTGGAAACGGGGAAGCCGAACCTGTTCAAAGTCAGGCAAAAGGATAATGAGATGCTTAGAGAATTTGTATCTCGTTTTCAGCTGGAACGGATGGACATGCCACCGGTCACTGACGATTGGGCCGTACAGGCCTTCACCCAAGGCTCAACGCTCGAAGTTCAACGGCTTCACAGCAACTTAAGCAGAACTTGATAGAATATCCGGCCGTCACATAGGCGGATATACACAACCGATACCAGTCAAAGATCAGAGTCGAGGATGACCAACTTGGAGCCCCTTCGGGGTCTATTTACCCCATCAGAACTCATGATAGGGTTCGAAGGGATATTCATCGGGAATTGAGGTTGAGTAGAGATCGACATCGACCATATCATGGGGACAGAAAAATCACTCCAACAAGGCAGGACTCCCCGAGACGCGAAAGAAGGAACGATCATAGTCGGAATAATCGAGGACCCATGATGAGAAGCAATTTCGAGAGAACCACCGGTCACCGAGAAGCACCACGGTTATCGGAATACAACTTCAACGTTGATGCGGCTACTCTCATATCAGCTATTGGTCGTATCAAGGATTCTAAGTGGCCTCGACCGTTACAATCGGATCATGCCCAAAGAGACCCCAATTTGATATGCAAATATCATGGTACACACGGACACAGGACAAAAGATTGTCGACAGTTAAGGGAGGAGGTGGCACGGTTGCTCGAAAATGGGCATCTTCGAGAGTTTTTGAGCGATCGAGCCAAAAATCATTATGGGAACAGGAATAAACAAGCGAACCAGGAAGATCTGCAACACACAATTAATATGATTATCGGCGGAGTAGATGCGCCCCAAGGTCCGGTACTAAAGCGCACCAAGATATCCATCACCCGGGAAAAGCGCACTCGGGATTACGCGATTGAGGGAATCTTACATTTCAGCGAAGAAGATGCAGAAGGGATTATGCACTCTCATAATGACGCGCTAGTGATATCTGTGCTTATACACATGACTAAAGTAAAGCGTGTATTGGTCGATCCTGGTAGTTCGGCCAACATAATCCGATCATGGGTTATAGAACAACTCGGGTTGACAGATCGAATTGTCCCTACAGTCCGTGTACTCAATGGATTCAACATGGCGTGTGAAACGACCAAAGGCGAAATAACATTGCCGATAAACACTACCGGCACCATTTGAGAGACAAAGTTCTGCGTAATCGGTGGAGACATGAGGTACAACGCCCTGTTCGGGAGACCATGGATCCACGACATGAGAGCAGTGCCTTCGACACTACACCATGTACTGAAATTCCCATCATTCGATGGGATTATAACAGTTTACGGGGAGCAACCGGCTGCAAAAGAGATGTTTGCAGTAGAGGAAGTAACACCGGTACCAGCAGCTCCTTTGCAAAGGGTCAAATAGCAATCACAGGCATCACCCTCGACAAACGAAGTTGAACAAGCGCATCTCGAGGATGACAACTACGGAATCCCCAGGTCATTCGTCAGTCCCGATGAGTTGGATGCAACCAAATCGACAATCGAGGAACTCGAACAAGTTTCACTTCGAGAAGACTCGCCAGATCGAAAGGTATACCTAGGCTCGGACCTAAGTTCCGAGCTCAGGGCAAAACTTATCCAATTTCTTATAACTAACGAAGATTCCTTCGCTTGGTCCCACCTCGACATAACAGGTATACCACCGGAGATAACAACCCACAAGCTAAGCATCAATCAAAAATTCCGACCGGTCAAGCAAAAAAGGAGGCCTCAATCCGAGATCAAACAAGTGTTTATCAAGGATGAGGTAACTAAGCTTCTAAAGATAGGGTCCATTCGGGAGGTTAAATACCCAGAATGGTTAGCAAACGTAGTAGTAGTCCCTAAAAAAGGGAATAAATTAAGAATGTGCGTAGATTATAAGGATTTAAACTAGGCATTCCCTAAAGATTCTATCCCTTTACCCAACATCGATCGCATGATCGATGCTACCGCTGGCCATGAGACCCTTAGCTTTCTCGATGCTTACTCTGGCTATAACCAAATACGAATGGACCCAGATGACCAGGAAAAAACATCCTTCATCACTAAGTATGGCATATACTGTTATAACGTGATGCCATTCGGGTTAAAGAAAGCGGGAGCCACTTACCAACGCCTAGTAAACCGAATGTTTGAAAAACAACTAGGAAAAACGATGAAGGTTTATATTGATGATATGTTAGTTAAGTCCCTGCGAGTAGAGGACCATTTGAACCATTTGTAGGAAACGTTCGACGTGCTGAAACGATATAACATAAAGATGAACCCGGAGAAATGTGCATTCAGTGTGGGCTCAGGCAAATTCCTCGGTTTCATGGTTTCGAATCGAGGAACAGAAACCAACTCCGAGAAGATCAAGGCTATCGAAGACATCACAATCGTGGATAACGTAAAGGTCGTACAAAAGCTGACAGGCCGTATAACTGCTCTAGGACGATTTATTTCGAGATCATCCGAAAAGAGTCACCGATTTTTCAACCTATTGAAAAAAGAAGAACAACTTCTCGTGGACCACGGAGTGCCAACACGCGTTAGAAGAACTTAAAAGGTACGTGTCCAGCCCACCTTTGCTGCATACACCAAAAACAGGGGAGCAGCTGTACCTCTACCTTGCCGTCTCGGAGGTAGCGATAAGTGGAGTCCTAGATCGAGAGGAACAAGGTACGCAGTTTCCAATTTATTACATTAGCAGAACATTAGGCAAGGCTGAAACAAGATACCCTCATTTAGAAAAACTGGCACTCGCTTTATTGAGTGCCTCCAGGAAACTAAAACCTTACTTCCAATGCCATCCCATATGCGTCGTAACGACTTACCCATTGAGAAACATAATGCATAAGCCCGAACTCTCCAGCCGGTTGGCCAAATAGGCTATCGAAGTAAGCGGGTATGATATCGAATATCAACCCCGTACTGCGATTAAATCTCACGTCTTGGCGGATTTTGTCGTCGATTTTGCTCCATC
Source organism: Nicotiana obtusifolia (assembly GCA_002018475.1). Taxonomy (NCBI): domain Eukaryota; kingdom Viridiplantae; phylum Streptophyta; class Magnoliopsida; order Solanales; family Solanaceae; genus Nicotiana; species Nicotiana obtusifolia. The sequence goes on along the minus strand of MCJB01022529.1, from coordinate 100,885 downwards.
GCTAATACCCGAGGTCGAAAGAGAACTAATGACCGGATCGGGGACTCCTTCGGGAGTGTGGACCCTGTTCACAGATGGTGCCTCGAACGCGAAGGGATCGGGGCTTGGTATCGTGCTAAAGCCCCCAACTGGAAATACGATTCGACAGTCTATCAAGACTGTAAAACTAACTAACAACGAAGCGGAGTATGAGGCTATGATTGAAGGTTTAGAACTAGCCAAAAGCCTGGGAGCGGAGATAATCGAAGCCAAGTGCGATTCCCTCCTTGTGGTGAATCAAGCCAACAGAACTTTCGAAGTCAGGGAAGGACGAATGCAGAGATATTTGGACAAGCTACAAGTCACTCTGCATAGGTTCAAAGAATAGACCCTGCAACACATACCTCGAGAGCAAAACAGCGAGGCCGATGCCCTCGTCAATTTGGGATCATCGGTCGAGGATGATGAGATCGAATCCGAAAAGGTCGTACAACTCATGAGGTCGGTAGTAGAAGAAGGCCACGCCGAAATCAATTCAACAAGTCTGACCTAGGATTGGAGGAACAAGTACATTGAGTACCTAAGCTCCGGTAAGCTCCCCTCGGACCCAAAAGAATCAAGAACACTGCGCACAAAGGCGGCTCGGTTCTGTTTATCCGATGACGGAACCTTATTTAGAAAGACGTTCGGTGGCCCCCTCGCGATATGTCTGGGACCGGGTGACACCTAATATATTTTAAGAGAAATACACGAAGGCACTTGCGAGAATCATTTCGGCGTCAAATCCCTGGTTCGAAAAATAATCAGAGCTGGTTATTATTGGATCGATATGGAAAAGGACATGAAGGAGTTCATTCGCAAGTGTAACGAGTGCCAAAGATACGCTCCGATGATCCATCAGCCCGGGGAAATGTTGCATTTGGTCTTGTCGCCATGGCCGTTCATGAAATGGGGAATGAATATCGTCGGCCCTCTCCCCTACACACCAGGTAAGGCTCAATTCATTCTTTTTATGACTGATTATTTCTCCAAATGGGTTGAAGCGCAGGCATATGAGAAAGTTAGGGAAAAGGAAGTGATCGAGTTCATTTGGGATCACATCATATGTCGGTTTGGGATGCCATCAGAGATCGTGTGCGACAATGGGAAGCAATTCATTGGCAGCAAAGTGACGAGTTCCTCGAAGATAACAAGATCAAAAGGATTCTATCAACGCCCTATCACCCCAGCGGCAATGGACAAGCCGAATCGACCAACAAAACCATACTTCGAAATCTCAAAAAGAGGTTAACCGACGCGAAGGGGAAATGGAAAGAGATATTGCCTGAAGTCCTATGGGCGTATCGTACAACCGAGAAAACCAGCACCGGAGCCAACCCCTTCTCTCTAGTGTACGGTGCTGAAGCTTTGATACCGGTCGAAGTTGGAGAACCGAGTGTCAGGTTCCGCTATGCAACCGAGGAATCGAATCACGAGGCTATGAATACCAACCTGAAACTGTTGGACGAAAGAAGGGAAGCATCCCTTGTTCGATTGGCCGCCCAAAAACAAAAGATTGAAAGATACTACAATAGGAGAACCCATCTTCGACATTTCAACATTAAAGATCTAGTACTTAGGAAAGTCACACCCAACACTCGAGACCCAAACGAAGGGAAATTGGGGCCGATCTGGGAAGGGCCTTATTCCATCATAAAGATCATCGGAAAGGGATTGTACAAGCTCGGAACAATGGACGGCAAACAGCTGCCGAACAATTAGAACATAAATCACTTGAAACGATACTACTGTTGAGGTACGATCTTTCACTCTTCGTCTTTGCTTTTTTTATGTTACGTCGACAAACTAACATTCGCAGGTATCAAGTAAAGCAACCTCAAACCGGAAAGCACAGGACATTAGGACTGAAAGCACGCGTTGCACTCTTTTTCCCTTCGACCGGTTTTGTCCCAGATTGGGTTTTACGGCAAGGTTTTTAATGAGGCAACCAGAAAACGTGCTAACTTAGATTTGAAGACTGATCGTATATTGAAGACAACAATGTTCGGTGCTAAACTTCGATCGACTTCAAATGTCGGATTACTACTTAGCTACTTCAATTCGGGGAAACTTCTCAAAGATCATTATTAATCGATGTAAGGGTCAAACGGTCAAAGGAACCGTACCCAAATAGATTAATCTATCCCCTAACTGAATTGTACAAGCACTTGAATACGAATAAAGTTCTTTTGCACCGCTATTCTGTCTCCGAGCCCAAGGGTCGTTTCGATTTTCTTTGTTCAATCAAAAACTAACATTGCTCAGGGATTCATCCGAAAATCAAATTTAATCAAAGGAGAATAAGACCTACTAAGGCAAACCCCGATTTCTTAAAAGGCCAAGGCCATATGAGTAAATAAAACTCAAAGGGGAATAAGACCTACTAAGGCAAAACTCGATTTCTTAAAAGGCTAAGGCCGTACCAAGTAAATGAAACTCAAAGGGAAATAAGACCTACTAAGGCAAGCACCGATTTCTTAAAAGGCTAAGGCCGTACTGAGTTAATGAAACTCGAAGGGAAATAAGACCTATTGAGGCAAACCCCAGATCTTTTCGAGGCTAAGGCCCTACCAAATCAATTGAAGAAAGGGAAAGTCTACTAAGGCATATCCCAGAATTGGCCACGTCCAAACTAAGTTCGAAGAAGAGAAAATTCACCAAGACAAACCATTGGTTCTAAGAAAAAGAATCGAAACGAGTCAGCAAGGAAAGAAAAAAAAGAGACTATATATATATATATATATATATCGTGGGTGCTTCATTTCGAATTCTCGGAGTCATCTTCTTCTGGGAAGGCTTGTTTTCTGGCTTCGGCTTCGATCCTTTTGGCATCATCAATCTCGGTTGATAGATCGAAGCCCCGAGCTTGTATTTCCTCAAGAACAGATAGGCGAGTTTGACACTTGGTATAATCAACCAAAATCTTTGATTGATCTTGAGCAGCCTCGGGATCGGCCTTGTACTGGGCCACCAACTCATCGGCCTCAGCCTTGGATGCAACAACCTTCGTTTTGCCATCTGCAGCTTGTTGACCAAAACATCACGATCCGAGGTGAGTGCGTCGACTTGGGATTGAAGCATGTCGGTGCTCTTAGTCAGAGCCCTGATTTTCCCCTTTGCCTCCGACAGTTGGGTTTCCGATGAAACCATTCGAGCTTGGAGGGCCTCCTTTTCCGAAGTCAGCAGATCCATCTTGTTTCTCCATTCATTGACTTCTTCTTTGGCCTCTCTTGCCTCAGATCGAAATTGGTTTATTTGGTCGAGCTGCCGCCCCATCTGCTCGACTAAGCCAGAATTTTCTCTCCGCACGAAGTCCAGTTCGGCCCGAAGGGTCGACGTCTCCCCTTCGAGCCGCTCGCAACGCGCCGATTCTTCCCGTTGTCGAAGAAAAGCCTCATGATGAAGCACCGAGGCCTACAAGTACAAGAGAAAATATGGCAAATAGTCGAAGTTTGAAATGCAAAATGGTGAACACCAGATAAGGTTTATCAGAAACTTACCTTATTTAATGCTTGTTGAGCCTCATTGAACAAGCAGGGTACGTCCACCTCATTCATCGCGGCCTGATCTTCTTCGGTCACCAAACATAGAAGATAGCTAGCCACCCCTACAGGAGAAGAAAGGGCTCTAGCATCTTTGGGAATGGCTAACCTTATTATCCGCTTTCGATCAGGGTCTGAACTCGGAGCAGGAAATCTATCGACCTGCTTCGGACTGAAAGATGCCTTGCTCATTCCAGTGGAGAAACTTTTCCTCGTTACTTCTAGATTACCGAACCCAAAAGTATCTTCAGCAGACGCCAAATCCACGCTGTCGAAGAAACCTTGGAAAGGGCCTTCCGGTACATGGCTTTTTCTGCCCGGGGAGTGTCCTTTTGCGGCTCGGGCCTCGTTAAAGGTTGACTTCGAGAAGGAAGGGGAGTCTATCGTTTCTATGGGGCCCGAGATTCCTTGCGCAGCCCCTCTCGCATCGGTGGAAGCCCCAGTTCTCGCCCCCATTTCGGGGCCCTCGACTCAATGAAGATGTGTTTCATCGGTCCTCTGTTCGGGGACTGCCCGAGACGACTCGTTGCCCAAAGGTTCGAAATATTCGTCTTCCTCGGACTCGTCTCTCAACCGATAAATTGAGTCTGAGGTCTTGGGCTTACGATCTATCCTTTTCCTCGATCTCTTTTTCTCGGGCTCGGAAGAACTAGGGACTTCTTTCCTCTTTTTCTCCTTCTCCTGCTCTAAAGCAGGGGGATGGCAGGGAACCTCACTACCAGGGGATGCTGGCCTCAATTCAACGTCCTTTGATAGACTTGAAAATGAAGAGTAAAACAAATTATAAATCGATAACATAAGACGAAGAGTTTAAACGTTATCGGTCTCAACATGATTTTTGTCCTCCCATCGGCCTTTCGATATCTCGCGCCAGGAACGTTCCAAATAGGTCCTTTGGGATACTACTTTTTTGACCCATTCTTTAAGGTGCATAATCGCGACCAGCATTCGAGATACAGCTACACCATGTGGAATTGGTTAGTGAAATATCGAAAGAAAGACATCGAACAAGTTGAAATATGGGATAGCACTTATGGTTCATGTTCCACTTCTCGGGGAACGGCATGTCTTCGGCCGGAATCAGGTCCGATGTTTTCACCCGAACAAATCGACTCATCCAACCCCGATCCCTATCCTCATCAATGCTCGAGAAGGGGGCTTTGCTTGCCCGGCGAGCAAGTTTTATTAATCCCCCTCGAAAAATTCGGAGACTGTATAGCCGTAGGAGATGATCAAGGGTAAAAGGGTACCCGTCGATCTTGCTTACAAAAAAGCGAAAGATAATGATTATTCTCCAAAAAGAAGGGTGAATTTGACCCAGCGTTACCTCACACCTTTTGCAAAAGGCGACAATGATAGGGTCCAAAGGGCCCAACGTGAAGGGATAAGTGCAAACACTCAAGTAGCCCTCCACGTGGGTGGTGATCGCCTCTTCCGGTGCGGGAACAACCACGCATTTATCAACCCAGTTACAATCTTCTTTAACCTTGTCGATGATTTTGTTCGTAATCGAATAAATGTATCTAGTGACCGGTTCGCACCGGGCCGGTACTGAAGAAGCCTTCTCTACCTTAAAATCGGTACCGATTGAACACCCAGTCGGTACAAATGCTTTCAAAGGGGGTTCGGTCGCAGTTTCCTCAACAACGACAGGCTCAGGATCTTCAGTGGGTTGAGAAGAAGAGGGGGTCTGTTTCTGGGGGACGGATTTAGATGTTTTTGCCATTGTTAATGAAGAGTTAAAGAAGCTAATAAATGCAGGGGTGAGACAAGAACAAAGGGGAGGATCACTTGCGGGAAAACTCAGAGAACTTGAAGAAGAGAAGTTCAGATAACGCAAAATTTTGAAACTGAAGATAAAGAGGGCTATTTATACCTTCTCAAAGGTGACGGTTCACGTCCCAAAACGATGGAGCATTAATTAACATTTGCAGATGTTGCATAGGCTTGTCCCCAATTGGTCTCTGAAAAGACATTTTCGATACGTACCACGTGCGTCACAGTGCCACCGTCATTTATCAATGTGATGTTTTGTTTCTTTTGATGTGACGCCATGAATTCCGTGTCACACGCGCCATAAGTATGTCTTCATTTGACCTAATCAAAAAGTTGCGGCTCATATCGTTTTTCATCATTACTCTCCAAAAAACGAGGGGACTATCTGTATGGGGTCGAACTCGGATCGCTTGTGTAGGGATAAATCGGGTTCGAATTTCTACGGTTGGTGTCGATTATAATTACTGCTCGATATGCCGGGGTCGAGGCATCAAGGAACGAAGGTCGAGACCGGGCGTCATCGAATCGGAACTCGAAGCCATGGTACCTGAGATGAGATCGTTGAGGTCGATTAGGGTAAAATGTCCTAGGGTAAAATTATCAGATTTGCATAACGGAAGGATTAGAAATCCCGTGATACGTAAATATCTCGGCGGGAATCACGGCGGAAATCAGCAAGGACGTTGAAATAAGTAAATCAAGGGATATTTTACCTTGTAAATAAATTTTTTACCTTGAATAAGAATCATTCTCCTCTCTATATAAAGGGGTAGCGTAATTATAAAAGGCATCTCAGAAAACAATTATCAATATACAGAAAAGTAGTCTGCTCTAATTACTTCTTTATTGATTTGATTCATATTTGTCTATCTTAAAGAAATCAATTGAGGTCAAGCTATTTTGGCCTTGTGGTTTGTATTCTCTCTCAATTTATTTACTGAATTTAGTCTTTATTTTATTATCTCTTATTTGTATCAAACCAAATCACATGTCCTTAAAACAACGTACAAATTTAATTATTATCCGAAGCCAAGGGTAAACAGCATATTCTTGATTCTGCAGTTTCTATCAATGAATCTTTAAGAGGTTACTTCAAGAACGCCAAGCATGGAAGGATTTTCAGCTAAAGATACAAGTGTTGTATGAACTACTCATTCCAGTGGATTTATTTTTGTGCTATTGCACATCAATGATCAATGACCAGTTGGTAGTGTGACCGCCTTAGTGTATTAGTGGAAAAAAGACACAATACATGAACTGTCAACTAGGTGACAGGACGTAATACGTGGACCATCAATATAGTAACAAGTGGCGTTCTTATACATGTCGGAGAGTTAAAGAATGCGGAAAAGACATAGGAGGAACACCAACGAGGTTACACTAAGAAAAGAGTCGGACCTGACAATTGCAAAAGGGAAAATAAGAACGAAATGAATATATGTTGTTAAGAAGGGAAGATGCACGAACCTGTCATAAATAAGGAAGGGAAAGTACAAGAAATCTTTAGCCATAAATATTTCCGTTACAATTATATATGGTAACGGGCAATCAAAGCAATTAATACCATTAGTGAGCCCGAATAAGTAAGGAAACCGTTATAATTGTATACTCCTACATGAGGGCTGAAACCTCATTCGTAATAGCATGAGATAATTACTGAAATTTATGCAATCATTCTTTACTTTTGTCACGACCCAAAATCTAACTAGTCGTGATGGCACCTAACCTGACCTGCTAGGTAAGCCAATTAACAACTATCCAATTTAATGAGATTTATTGAGAGAAATGAATGATAAAATAACTGAACCTTTATATATTTCCCAAGGACTGGTAGTACAAATAGTGAACTTCTAAGATTTAGAATTTACAAAGCTGGTATGAGATAAAATACATCATCTATTTGAAATATACATGAACAGATTAAAATTCTAAAACTACCAAGATCAAGAGACAGTTATGACTGGAACGTAGGTGTATCTTCAAATCGAGCTCCCGCCGTGCACAACAACATCAGCATCCAACATCTGCACGCAAGGTGCAGAAGTGTAGTATGAATACAACCGACCTCATGTACTCAATAAGTAACAAACCTAACCTTAGGTTGAAAATAGTGACGAACTAGAATAAAGGTCGGAGTCCAACACCAATAGCCAACAACAGTTCATAACAACATAATAAAAGTGATAAAGGACGTAACTCAGAGATATATTGCTCAGCTCGTTCACAGTTTCGAAAAATAGGCATGCTTTTCAAGTATATCAGTGAAAACCCAAATCTTTTACCGAACTCACTAAAATTTTATAAAATTGTGATTTTTCCCAAAACTTTCAACAGGTAAATGTTTCATTTTCAAATAGCACGAGGAAAATACATCTCCATGCGTGTATGTCAATGTGTAGGTGAAGTCATGAATGACGCAATATCGTACAACATGAGAAAAATGCATCTCTATGCCTGTATGTCAAGTGTGCATGTCGAATGCAATGCAACTTAGTGATAAAACCATATGCATACTCTCAGAGTATCAATTTACTCAGTCCTCCCAGTCACTCAGTCCTCCCAATCACTTAGTCCTCACAGTCACTCAGCACTCGCGCTCGGCACCCGCACTCGCACTCGCACTCGCACTAGGCACTCGCACTCAGTAGGTACCTGCGCTCACTGTGGGTGTGCAGACTCTGGAGGGGCAGATCCAACCCAAGCGCTATAATAAGCCTATCATGGCATGAATCAATAATACATATTGTGGTGTGCAGTCCGATCCCATCAATATCCTCACCATCAGCCCCTTGACCTCACTCATTCATCAATCTCTTCAGTCTCTCGGGCTCACAATGTCATGAAAATTAGCCCAAAATGATGATGTGATGTATCAATAAATGATAACAAAGAGTAAGATATGATATGCAAATGAATGCGTATGACTGAGTATGTAATTGCAATGTAAGAAAATAACTCAACAGCAAAAATGACCTCAATGGGTCCCAACATAATAAGCATATAGCCGAGACATGGTTTCTAACATGGATCACAACTCAATTACTCTAACATGTAGAGATTTCATAGATGCAAATAAGATTAGGTAACTACACAGAACCACAGAAATAATCGAGTCATAATTCACACGGTGCACGCTCACACGCCCGTCACCTAACATGTGCGTCACCTCAACACCAAACACATATCATGTATATTCAGGGGTTCATACCCTCAGCATCAAGTTTAGAAGTGTTACTTACCTCGAACAAGTCAAATCCAATACCGAGCAAGCCAAACGATACTCCAAAAATATCATGCCACGCGTGCCGACCTCCGAACGATTTCTGTATAGGACGCATAAATATGCGCATTTTCTTTTTCTGTAGCATATGCGCATTTTCCTTTTCTGTATAGGACACATAAATATTTCTTTCACTTTTTAGACTAGAAAAGCTTAGTTTTCTCACTCTATATAATATAAAATATAATATAGTGAAAGAAAACTACACCATTTTAATTATTTTTCATAATCTAAAATCTGAAAATTATAAAAAAAGTAATGTTTCAATAATGTATTTTAATTTTTAATAAAAATTATTTTTTGACTTCTTTGCATATTTACTTCTTCGCATGTTGAACCCGTTTGATAAAAATTCTGGGTCCGCCACTGGGTTCTATGATCCATACAAGGTGAAAAAAAGAGTTGGTCCAGTTGCATATGAGTTACAACTTCCTGCTCATGCAAGAATACACCAGTATTTCATGTTTCACAGCTCAAGGGGAAGGTGGGTAGTGGTGTAGCTGTAGACGGGCAACCGTTAACAGAACCAACCGTTAGCTTCCAAGGAATGCTGCAATAGTTCAGTTGCTAATTCAATGGACCAATCTCTTACCTGAAGAAGCTACCAGGGAGGACAGTACATTAGTTTCATCAGGTCACAATTTTCAGATTTTAAGATCTTAAGGGGGATGGAATGTTGCAAAGCAACCTTTAGCTTATTACAAGTATATTTCATAGCTAGATAGAGTATGAGATATAAAAATGATAGTTTTAGAATTAAGTTGGTGTACCCACATCTTTTTATAATTACTGTTTAGCCCCAAATTATTCAGTGAGCTGGTACTCCACTATATAGTGTAATCCGACAGTGTATTGGCATTTTATGAAATGAAAAAGCTTTCTATCTTTTATCCCTTTCTCTCACTATTTAATTTTTAGTGTTGTGTGTAAAACGCAATAGGACTGGAAGGATAGTGTGTTTTGAAGACTTCACCCCTACCATAAAAATAAAGAGGCTGTTTTCGATACACCTTTGACTCAAAAGTGATTATTCTAATGCAAATGTCAATAATAGCTTCCTGTCATAAACTCGGGAAGACCTTGACTATTCGTCTTTGACAATTAAAGGAAAAACTAAAAATATTTATCATAAGAAAGACATTTCTTCAAATTTAAACTTGCATAAAAGTGCACAACTAAAAGAATACTCAATCTCAATTAAATATCTCGTTTACACAACGTATGTTTATAACAACTATTTCAAAACTAACTACGTAAAGTTTTCAGAATTAAGACCTCTTTTTCACTCTGTTTTTTGGTTGCTTACAATAACCAACACGATGTAAGAAAGCATTCCGAGTCAATAACCGCCATGTACCTGAAATCTTCAACGGTCGTACCGTTACATTGCGCTGATGCGCACATTAGCACTATCAAAACGCCGTCGTTCGTTAATAAGTCCTCCGATAATTCGTTCACCTCCCTAGACTCAAAAATAGAAATACGAAAAAATAGGAAAAAGAACTACACAATCCCATATTACCAAACGCTCCCTTTAGCGCGTGTAAACGCAACATATTAAACCTTCTTCACAGTCAATTCACACAGTCTTTCACGCGCCAATTCCTCGTTGTATGCATAAAATTAAAAAACTAAACATAAAACAAAATAATTTAATATTCTTCTTTTTTCTTTTTTCCAAAAATATTCTCTTCTTCAACGCGGTTAAAGAAATGGAAAAAAATTGGTTGAGAAGCAGAAGAAGAAAAGGTTGAATTTATGAAAAATTCAATCGTTGGAAAACTCGTCTTCTTCAACTTCGTTCAACTTAATTCATAATTTATCAAGTTAACCAAAAAAACAAATACCTTGAAGAAGAAGAAGACGAGAAGTAGAATTGCTCCGGCTGGCGACATAGGTCCGGCGAAATCAAAGGAATATTCTTTCCGGCGACGGCGTAGTTCGTGTGAGATCAAAGGAGTTTGTAGAAGAAATTATTCCGCTCGGGAGAAGAATATTTGGTCCGGCGAGATCAGAGGAATTATGGCGGGGGGATGGAGAGGATCTGGATCGGCGGATGGAACAGCGGCGATGAGGAATCGAATTGCATCTTCTAAGGACATTCGTTTGGGTAAAGTACAGCCACAAGCGCCTGGTCATCGAACCGTCTTTTGTAATGATTGCGATGCCAATGCTCTTACCAAATTCAAGGTCTTTTTCTCTTTTCTTTCTTAATTATTATGTATATGTTATTTCCTCTGTTAAAGTCAAATTATTTCTTAATTTTCACCAAATGCATTGGTTTAGAATGGTAAATGTGGGTTCAGGGATTAGTTGTTGTGTAAGGACTTGAAATATTTTGAGTTTACTGGCTGGGGGTTTAATTAAGAGGGTAGCCTGGTGTATTAAGCTTCCACTATGTGTGGGTTATGGGAAGGACTGGACCATATTAATTCTGTTGCATGACCTCTGACATCCTGTTCGCACACTGATAATGCTTACAGTTGTGCTAAGGCTCCCTTTCAGTAACCGGAAAATGATGGATGGTTATATACTATTTGGAATGGCTAGTTGGTGCCAAAACTCTCTTTTTTCAAGGATCACTTAAATCGTTTATCAAGGAAGATTCCAAATGTTAGCTGTCTAGTGCTATGCATATACAACGATGTTCCTTACAAGTGTTAAATTGCACCTAAAAATGATGTGGTGAATTCCCTTTTCTTTTTCAGGGAAATTCTGTGTCGACCACAAAGTATGACATCATAACATTCTTGCCAAAGGGGTTATTTGAACAGGTAAATTGTTTTATCTCCTATGTTGCGTCTTCTATTATTGCCTTCGCTCATTTAAGTAAGCTTTAACTGTAAGTTTAGTTTGAAAGTTGGGAACTTCCCAGTTACACAAATTTAGTCAAATCAGATATACATGGGCTTATTATACAGGATGTTTAATACATAGGTCCATGATCCTGCAATAACTTCATAGAAGGACCTCGTTCTAAATCATGTTTGCCATGTTGGAACCTATTAACATAGAATGTAGAGGGAGAAGTTTTTTGAGTAACTAGTAAAGATTTTTAAGTAGGTTCGTGCATGCAATATGATACTGGTCAAGAAAAAAAGCTCAGAAAACTATGAGATATAGTCCCGCTGTATCTCGATAAATAAAAAAAAGAAAAGTAATAGGAGATGTTCTGTTTCCCCTATATGAAAAATTTTCAAGTTATTTTTTCAAGGTCTTCAGACCAATCTAAAGGCCCCAAGAGTTGAGTCATGTGCCTCAGCGATGTCCTAATTCATGCGTTCCAGGAATTAAGGATATTGGGCACTTTGTTCAATGTGCTTCAAAACAAAATTTGATTGACATTTGAGAATTTCAGAGATATTAGCATATTGGAATTTTTTTTGATAAGTAGGGTAAAGTTTTATATAAGCACCAGCATCAAGATTATGATGTCATGTACAACAGTACATCAAAAGAAGATCCTACAAGTTGTGCAAAGAACTAATAATGTCAATCATGGCCACAACATCGCGAGTATCATGTACATTTGCCATGTTACTCCAAAAAGTAAGCAAAGAAATACGATGAAATTTAAGACTAGCTACATTCTCCTTTTTCTCTTCAAAAATTTTGGAGTTTCTCTCTCTCCAGATGACCCACCAAGTGAAGATTTGAACTTTGTAAGAAGCAGAACTTTGCCAAATCTTTTTCCAAGGCCAAATTGATATTGCATTCTGTGAATTGAGCAAAAGGGTGTAGCATGACTTGACTGAAAAGATACCATCTTTCTTGCCTTTCCAACAGATGTTGTCTTCTCTGCTCTTGTAGATTAGCATGTTGGAAATTTAGAATGTTGGAATGTCATCTTTTACATTTAAATTAGTTATTACATAACCGTAAATATAGATAAAGTTCTCAATCAGCTGTGTTATTCAATACTTGTCTTTTTATAATCTTTATCTTATCTCTTCACCCTTCTTTTTATACTGACAGTTCAGGCGGGTGGCTAATCTGTATTTCCTTATGATCTCAATTTTGTCGTGCACTCCGGTTAGGTATGTCAATTTCTCTCTTCAGTATATATATCTGGGTTAAGTTATCCTCTCTCTTTGTCTCCCCAAACACCAAAAAGATAGAAGGGGGGATGTGCTCGTGAGAATAAGTGGGATTACTTTATCGGGAGAATTGGGCCCGGAAGAACTTTTTTCTTTATTTCGATCATCTGGTGACTAAAATCTTCTTGCAACTGTTTTAAAAGTGAATCAGTACATTGTATTAGCTGAGATATGTTTCCTGTGTATTTGCGCCTGAAAAATATTGCTTTAATGCAGTCCTGTAAGTCCGATAACGAATGTGCTTCCTTTGAGCTTGGTGCTTCTCGTCTCTCTTATTAAGGAGGCTTGGGAGGATTGGGTGAGTACTGGTTGTCCATTTCCTTCTCATAGTTTTGATTCATAAAATGCCATTTTTTAATGACGTTCTTAAGATAGATTAACAGACTATTGAGGCCTATGTCCTTTTTCCCTTTTGCATCTGACCTATTTGCTTACGTTTTCTTTTCTTGTTCCTTTGATATTATTACAGAAGCGTTTTCAGAATGACTTGTCAATTAACAATTCTTCAATAGACGTGTTGCAAGATCAAAATTGGGTTTCTGTACCTTGGAAGAAGCTGCAGGTTGGAGACATTGTGAGAGTAAGTGTAAACGTACAAAGAAGTCATTGCAGTTTTGTACTCTCTTTTGTTTTTTATCCAACTAGCTATGCAGCTTTCTCGGTCCAGCTCTTTTGTTTGTGACGTTCTTTTGTTTTGTCTGATTTGCGAAACAGGAATTATCTTTCCTTAGCTTGTTTGAAGGTTATTTTCTGCTAGTTTGTTATGTTAATGGCTATTTCACATGGATGTGTAAAAAGGGCAGCCCGATGCACTAAACTTCCGCTATGCGTGGGTCCGGGGAAAGGGCAGACTACAAGGGTCTATTTTACGCAGCCTTAACCTGCACTTTTGCAAGAGGCTGTTTCCACGGCTCGAACCAGTGACCTCTTGGTCACATGGATGTGTTTCTGTTGATTATTATTAAGTATGTAATCTGCATGGTACATTCACATTTCAGAAGGATTTTTTTCTACGTTGAATGATTCCATATATACCAGCTTCCTAGTTGACTGACATTTTTGGACTAGGGTAACCAAGGTAAATTGAACCACAGATGGAGTGTAAAAGAAGTGTTGGAACGCATACTTTAATTGCTTGTCACTTTATTGATAAATGCTCTGTTGTTTCCAACATATTTCTTTTTCCAAGACTAACCTATTCCTCTTTGATCTTATAGTTTCAAAAGAGATTTTATTCTGATCATAGAATCTGGAGTGACATCCAACTATTTAACGTTAAAGTCACTAGAACATTTAGCCAATCAACTTCTTTTTAGTTAAATGCTTTAGTGTGGGGTAGGAGAGAGGGTATATACCAGCAAGGCAACAACCTTCTACTTGCATTTATGCAAAGTAGCTGTTTCCACTCCTCAAACCCTTGAACTACTGGTCATCAAAGGAGAAAGTCTACATTACGCCAAAGCTGTCGTGGATATGCATCTTTTTGCATATATATATGAGTTAGAATCCGCCTTTGATCATGTCAGAGCTGGATGTCTGGTCGTGACACCAGTTAGTCACATGGCGTTTTAAATTCCGGCTTTGAATGAGCTATGTGAACGGCTAACTACTAAAATATTTGACTTCATGTTACCATACAGTTCCCTCTTGGTGGATTCTCGTGCATTGCAGAAGATGGTGAATAATTGGTACTGACATCCTCTTAATTTCTCTTAAGAGAGACGCTAGATTACTTATTCACCTTCCCCTTAACTGCACCATCTCTACTCCGCCCTTGCTTGGAGCAGTGCTATGTTGAAGACCATCCATCCGCTATTTAGTGAGCTCCAAAACAACATTAATGAAATAGAGGTAGACTTACCTAGTCAAAAATCAAAGACTCTGTCTTCTCGTTATATTGAATTGGTAACACACCACTCAAGAAAGTTGTTTTACACATCATTAAACAAGACATTAGATAAATACTGGTATACTTACATTTATTGAAGTACAGGTAAGCTCTAGTAGCTGAGAACTTTGGATCTAAGCTCTAAAACTTATATAAGTCCTTATTTTATGTGGGATTGAATCTAAAAAGTTATAGACAGCCACCAATCTGCTTGGCTCAGTCTATGGGCTCCCACCTTGGGGATGGCTAGGTGGGCATCATTCAAATTTGGTAAACCTACTAGGATGATTATGGAGAATTTTCAAATCGAAAATACACTCTGTTCCTTCTCCCACAAGAAAAAAGTTAAGGAATTCAAATTTCTTCTTAAAATAGTTGCAGTACTTCGAAAGAAATTTGTTTGTGAACTTTTGATAAAAACTAGGAAATGCTCTTTGTTTCAGCGAAGAATTTAAGGTGGTATAAGTTGGCTATTCTTGTGCAGGTTAAGCAGGATCAGTTCTTTCCAGCAGATCTTCTTTTTCTTGCCGGCACAAACCCTGATGGGGTCTGCTACACTGAGGTTGTACTTGGTCTGCATCAAAATGATCTTTTTTTATAAAATTTCCTTTTGAGAAAAAACTAGCTTGGTCTAGTTTACTTCGAAAGGAATATTCTTATATACTATAAATGAATGCACTGGTCTCTTATCTCTACCCTCCTTCTCTCTTGATTTCTTCATGAATTACTGCAGACCGCAAATTTGGATGGTGAAACTAATTTAAAGATCAGAAAAGCACTAGAGAAAACCTGGGATTATATGACTCCCGATAAAGTCTCTGAATTTAAAGGTTGGTCTTCTGTGCTGCTACAGTTCAGTTTAATATCTCTGCATGATTATGCATGTATGTGGATTTTCTGATGTCCATATGTCATCATCTTAAATTTGAACCAACATTTTATTGTGATTTAGCTGAAATAGGCATGCGGAATTTTCTCCATCTAGCTTTCTCCTCTTTGCTGCTTCCTAAGCATCAGATTCGGTAAAATCAGCCACAAGTTAACCATCAGAATTGGCGAAACAGGCTTTTGATGTTCTCTTGATTACGGTGCACTTTAACACCAATAGTCATGGTTTAATTTTATTTACTTAGTATGTAAGTTCAGGAGGTCATACACTGTTGATACTTATCTTCTGACCTTGGTGTTAGAAGCACAGGTGGAGTAATTGTTAACGTGGTGTCCACATAATGAAAACACAGATTCATGTATAAGTATAAGTTACTGCGAACGAACAGCTTAAAACATTTTAGATTGTTACCATTGAGTATCTATGATCTCCTGCGGATGCTTATTAACAGAAATGCTATTGCTATATCATTTATATCACATAATGATGATCTTGTTACGTCTTTAGTGAACTCTTGATTATTTGATTCTAATGCAACCATGAATATTCCTTTGTATGATGATGTGTTTGATGTTTCCTTGTATGTTTCGTCTTTCCAGGAGAAGTACAGTGTGAGCAACCTAATAACTCATTATACACTTTCGCTGGCAATCTGATAATTCAAAAACAAACCTTGCCACTTGGTCCAAATCAACTTCTATTAAGGGTACTTTGTCTTTTCCTGTGTGTTTTTTCTTCTTCTTTTGTTTGTTTGTTTGCTTGTTTGTTTCTCTCTCTCTCTCTCTCTCTCTCTGGTTCGTATGATATTATGTAGATGGAAAAGTTATGGTTTATTGACTCTTATTGGTGGTTCATATTAAGATGACCTGAGTCCTTCTCTTTTCCATTTTGTGCATTAAACTTGGAGTTTCTCTGCATTTTACTATCCTTCTTCTCTGATGCGGAGAATGTATATGAGTTGCATTTTCCTTCTTGATATTACCTCTATTTTGTACAGGGCTGCAGTTTGAGAAACACAGAGTACATTGTCGGGGCTGTCATTTTTTCAGGGCATGAAACAAAGGTACGAATTCTGTATATAAGTTATAAGCTACCACACACACATACACACGCTATCTATCTTTGTCTCTCCCCCTGTCCCCTTTTTATTTTCTTTTTTCTTGGGAGCACGAATTAGTTTTGCCGGGCATCTTTCAAAAATAATTTAAAGAAGTAGGTTACTCATGCCATTAACTAGTTCGGTAACAACTATTTCTTTTATTCTATTCATGGATATTTTTGCTTAAAGATTTAGGAACATCCTGTCGTTAATGAATATTCAATTGGTTTATCTTTATGCTTTGCTTTGTGACCTTTGTTTTCTTTTGCTTCTTCGCTTAGGTTCGTGTTTTAAGTCGATCATCAACTGTGTTTTCACTGCAGGTTATGATGAATGCAATGAAGATTCCTTCCAAGAGAAGCTCCTTGGAGAAGAAACTTGATAAACTTATTCTGACTCTTTTTAGCGTTCTCTTCAGCATGTGTCTATTGGGAGCTATAGGCAGGTTCGATGAGTTCCTACAACCTACCTGCCATTTTAGAACACTGCTTTATATTCCCATCAGTGCTGAAAAGGTTTCTTTGATCTTTGCAGTGGCATCTTCATAAATAAGAAATACTATTATTTACGGTTTGAAAGCAGCGCAGATGCACAATCCAATCCTGACAATAGATTTGTGGTAACTAATAGATTCTCTCGACTTGCTGACCTTCCCATTATTTCTGCTGTTCTTTCTTTGTATTTGTTTCCAATTACTCTTTTGGTTTTTGCACAGGTTGCTGCTTTGACCATGTTCACCTTAATCACTCTCTATTCACCGATTATTCCCATCTCTCTCTATGTTTCTGTTGAGGTAGATCCTAACAGTTTTTGTTGTTGCATTATGCAGAATTTTGATTTGAAGTATGTTTTTCTCTTACTCTTATTTTTCTCTGGGTTTCACTTACAGATGATTAAGTTTTTTCCTGTTTTTCACTTACAGATGATTAAGTTTATTCAGTCCACAAAATTTATCAACAATGATTTACACATGTACCATGCTGAGAGTAACACCCCTGCACAAGCTAGGACATCTAATTTGAACGAGGAACTTGGGCAGGTAATTTTGAGTCAGGGACTAGTATGGTGAAATTGTTTTGCTCGCGGTGCAATATGTGTCCTTATTTTCCCTTTGCTATAATTTAAATTATCTATCTGTGAATCATTGATCATTGATCTTATGTGTAGGTGGAATACATATTTTCTGACAAAACTGGAACTCTAACGAGGAACTTGATGGAGTTTTTCAAGTGTTCAATTGGAGGAGAGATATATGGCAGCGGTATTACTGAAATTGAGATGGGAACTGCACAAAGAATTGGAATGAGAGTTGAGGTAAACAACCTTTAAATAGGGATAAAACATAAACCGATTCATGGCTCTGCATTTTGTTGATTTAGAGAAATGTTATAGGTTCAAAAATCATCAAACGATGCACGAGAAAAAGGTTTCAATTTTGATGATGCTCGGCTGATGCAAGGTGCCTGGAGGAATGAATCTAATCCTGATGCATGCAAGGTATATTATTGGATATTATAGTGGAATAAAACCACAAAAATCAGTTGGTTTGCGCCCAAGTCATCTGTTTGAACAATGAAAAATCATTAATTTGCTGCTAAACAAAAGACCAGAAAGTTAATGCTGTTGTAGTGATTGCCTCTCTCTCTTCTCTCTCTCTCTCTCTATATATATATATATATATATATGCAGAACCTTTTTGTTGTTGTTAATGAAGTTAATGGAATAAAAAACTTCTATTAATTTGCTCGCCTTTATTTTATGTTCTTTTTTATGCTTTGTTATTTCTGTGGCCTTCAGTTGATATTCATGTGCAACTCGTTGCGGTATTGACCTCCGTTCTTTTACTCCCTTCATCTTAATCTCAGTGCCATCTTTCCCGCATTATTAAGAGAAGACTTGAAAATGGTTGTTGTTTCATTTTATATGGAGAACATGTTGGGGCTATATATTAAGGAAAAGGTGAACATTTTGTATATGTTTTTTTTTTTGGGGGGAATATAAAACTTGGTTAGTAACTTTTGGATTTGAATATTTCCTTCACGTTAGAGTGATATGGTGCGAACTTTCACAAAAGTGCAGTCTGATTTCTTCTTTAGCACTCATATACATCTAACCTAACAATGACCAAGGTTGTTTGTTCAGGAATTCTTCAGATGCCTTGCAATATGTCATACCGTGCTGCCTGAAGGTGAAGAGACCCCAGAAAAAATACGATACCAGGCAGCTTCTCCTGATGAAGCTGCTCTGGTTGCAGCAGCAAAGAACTTTGGCTTCTTCTTTTACAAGTGCGTTAATTTGACCTATCAGAAAGAAGCAGTAGAATTTCTGTTTCATTTATGCTGCTGGAACTGATATGATTTCGCTGTGAATCTGTTTATAATGTGTATCTATGGAAGCCTAGGAGGTAACTAACATAAATTATGTGGCTGGAAGACTTAAGTAGTGTTGTTTTCAAGTCTAAGTGTTGAAACCAATCACCATTTCATGGGATAGGGCATGTAAACCTATTCTTCTAATCTGATTCTTCTTGTTAATTCTTTAAGTATGGAAAGAAAAGATTCAAATTGAAAATGAAATATGCTGTTTCTGGTGCTAACTCTTAAGAACATCTATAGATTCTTAACAGAATATTAATGGTCCAGGTCAAAGACAATAACCACCATTTTGGTGGGAGGTTGAGTTGTTTGCGGTGGGGGTTAGGGGATTTTAATTGTAGAATGAATTGAAATATGTTAATCGCATGCTATTTTTCTCTCGGTGGAAGATTATGTAAGAAAGAGTATATTGTCCGTAACAGAAACTGGATTCAACATAT
Organism: Nicotiana obtusifolia; assembly: GCA_002018475.1. Lineage (NCBI taxonomy): Eukaryota > Viridiplantae > Streptophyta > Magnoliopsida > Solanales > Solanaceae > Nicotiana > Nicotiana obtusifolia. The sequence goes on along the minus strand of MCJB01022529.1, from coordinate 81,481 downwards.
AATCTGTTAGAACAGTTAGCAAAAGGCATTGTCTGCTAAATACATAGTTATATCAGGGTATGAAAGAGTTAGGGTTGCTTATTTTGTGTCATTGTTACTGCTCACTCTTCTATTTATTTCTGGTCCTCTGTTAATTTTACATTTTTGCAGGCGTACTCCAACATTGATTTATGTGCGCGAATCACACGTTGAGAAGATGGGAAAGGTTCAAGATGTACCCTATGAGATTTTGAATGTCCTTGAATTCAACAGGTCTTTGGACTTTCTAACTTATAATATCTGTTTGCCTGCATGATGCTATGAGGTTTGACATCCTTATTTTTGTATTCAGTACGAGAAAGCGTCAGTCTGTTGTATGTCGCTATCCTGATGGCAGATTGGTACTCTATTGCAAGGTAGGCACTTTACAAAGAAAGACTTTTTACGTGGATTACTTCTTAGAATATTATTATAGAACCTTCTTTTCACAGGGTGCAGATAATGTTATTTATGAGAGGTTGCATGATGGAGACAATGATTTGAAGAAAAGAACTAGGGAGCACTTGGAGCAATTTGGTGCTGCTGGACTTCGTACACTTTGCTTGGCTTATAGAGATCTAACCCCAGACGTGTATGAAAGTTGGAATGAAAAATTCATTCAAGCAAAATCTTCTCTTCGAGAGCGAGAGAAGAAATTGGATGAGGTGCGTATCTGTAGTTCACACTGCTGTCATATTTTCCAGATCTATTACATTTTTGTCTGCTTTTTATTTTTTTCCTTTTTTGGAGGTGACTTTTGTAGTGATTGTTAATTCATTGTTTGGCACAGTTAAGAACATCTTTTCTTGGGATTTCTTGTTTTAACGTTATTGTGCGCTACTTAACATTGATTGATGGAAGAGATTTGAAAATTTGCTAGTCCCTTTTGGCAAGGGTTGCTCTATTCTGCATGTATCAAAAGTTCCCTTCATTGTTATCCTTCAGGCTCAAGGTGTCGGACTTAAGTTCCAAAATTGATTTCAAAGTATAGTTTGATCTATTCCAGAGAATGGATGATGTAATTAAACTCATTAATAGCATAATGGCAACAGTTCGTTGTAGATTTCAAGTATATGCCTGCTGTTATCAGCTGTTACGATATTCCTAAATCTTAAGAGACTATAAATGGATGGAGGTTGTATATTAAGAGATACATTTTGATCATTAAATGATGCCAGTTCTTGTCAGTAGGTACTCTAGCTTATTACTAGGGATATGGGGGATGGTTGGGATTCCATCATCCTTAATTAGAGGTCTCGGGTTCGAGCTTTTTGAATGGAGAACTTTTTGGTAGGGAGCGCTTTACCTCCTTAGTGGGCTACCCACCCTGAATTAGGATTAGTTGGCTAGTAGGCTTCAGATACTAGATGGTTAAGCCAAAAAAGAATGCACTCTAGCTTGGAGCCTTCTCTCTCTCTTTCAGTTGAAAGAAGGTATTATATTATCGATTACAACACCAAGTTAGTGTATCTGTGCAGATATTTACAAGCTGAAGAGAGCATCTATTGTTAGAAATGCAGGTATTGAAGTGTGTGACCATCTCATTTAAAAGCTTAAGTTGATAGAGTTATATTTTCAACACGCGCCCTCTGGTTCTAGCCTTATTTTTTTTTCATGGGTCAAGCATGTGGAATTTCTTTTTGATAATGTAAGGCGGTGAGGCTCAAATCCAAGACCTATGTCTGCTCTGATACCATGTTGAATACCATGTTGAAGTGTGTGACCATCTCATTGAAAAACTTAAGCTGTTAGAGAGACCACACTTTTATTTACTTAATTATGTCTTCAGCACGAGGGAGCTGATAAAATCTTCATTTATAGAATTGTTCACATTTTGAAGATTAGACAAAAAATACAAAGCTTCTTCCTTCAAAGAGATCTTTTGTTACTTGCTTTACGTGACACCTACAGAACTCACAAATTTATTGATTACCATAAGATACTCTTGTTCTTCTGGACCTTTGCTCTCCCTTCCAGCACCGTAGAACATGTTTTAACTCCTATGGTCCATCTTTTTTTTTTTTTGAGATGACTGTGGTGTCTGGATCAACTTTCTTTCACCTCAACTATTCCACCGGGTACTTGCTACCTCGCACCATCACAGGTATCGGGTACCTCTGTCCGCCAAGGCTTGGGCAAATGGGAAAGAATTCACCTAGTGTTCTTGCCTCCGTTGGAATCTGTTCCATCTTAAGATAAACAAAGACTAGGTTCCACAGTTCCTTGGAGACCGAGCAATGAATAAGAAAGATGGCTTACTGAATCTGTCTCCCTTTCGTGCAATAGCTCCTGTTGCCCAGAGAGAACCCTTTTCATTATATTATCCTGCCCAAGGCAAGCCTCACTAGTAAGGATCACCCAAATCAAGCCACCTTCTGGGGAACTTTAGTTTTCCAGATAGCCTTTCATGGCCAGTCTACTGTTGGTGTAGCGTTAAGTGCCTTGTAGCCGGACTTGATAGGATATGCTCCTTTGTCTTCCGTCCACCACTGAGAGTCTTTTCTTCAGCCACCCACTTTTACTCCTCCAATTTTGGATTCCGTCCTATCCAAGTACTATAATTACTATCAGCTCTACATTCTACCACTGTTGCATCCTTGACGCTCTTCTGCACTTATTATTCTTCATCCAGAGTTTTTACGTCTGTTTTAAGTTAAAGGGCTTCTGTCAAGTGTCATTACTTTTCTAAGTGTGTAGTTTTATGCAGGTGGCAGAACTGATAGAAAAAGATCTTGTCTTGATTGGATGCACTGCTATAGAAGACAAGCTTCAAGATGGTGTACCTGCCTGCATAGAGACTCTTTCAAGGGCTGGAATTAAGATTTGGGTGCTAACTGGGGATAAACTGGAAACAGCAATAAACATTGCTTATGGTTGGTATAAGAGATAGGCAGTCTATTTTTTGTTATACTTGATATTAGCTTTCTATGTACTATCTTATCCTGATTCACTTGTGTATTGCAGCATGCAATTTGATCAATAATAGCATGAAACAATTTGTTATTAGCTCAGAAACTGATGAAATCAGAGAATTGGAAGATAGAGTGAGCAGTATTTCTTGATTATCTTGTTTGTCAGTTGGCAAATCCACAACACCTTAACAATTACTGTTGTTTTTCACAAGGGTGACCAAGTGGAGCTTGCTCGTTTTATGAAAGACACAGTCAAGAATGAGCTCCGGAAATGTTATGACGAAGCGCAAGAGTTTCTCCATTCGGCATCTGGACCAAAGTTAGCGCTAGTAATTGATGGGAAGTGCTTAATGTATGCCTTAGACCCCAGTCTTCGTGTAATGTTGTTGAATTTGAGCTTGAATTGCAGCGCAGTGGTTTGCTGTCGTGTTTCTCCTTTACAGAAAGCTCAGGTGAGGTCCCTAAGCCACCTTGGAAACTGTCAAGCTGACTTGTGGTTTCTTCACGCTGAAACATGCTTTTTTAACTAAAAGCATGGATGCAGTCACCAATTTTCATCCATCCCTTTCATGCAATAGGATCCCTCTTAGTTTCTGTCAATCACATCTGCCTGGCAGTTTAAATGCCATAAATTTATACGCATATGATAGGTTTGATTAAATCTGTTCCCTATCTCACTGTATAACTTTGTAATAAACTCGGCATATTTGTATGCCTGGGAATGCTTTACAGTTTAGAGTTTTGGTGATACTCTTGAAGTTACAAATAAAAAATACTCTAATGTTAGGATGAGCTTTTTATTGTCAAACTTGTAGGCTAGAGATATTTAGCGACTTTCCGATTGCTTTCAGGTAACCAGCTTGGTTAGGAAGGGGGCACAGAGAATTACTCTTAGTATTGGTGATGGTGCTAATGATGTGAGTATGATTCAAGCTGCTCATGTTGGTGTTGGAATAAGCGGACAGGAGGGAATGCAGGCAGTCATGTCCAGTGATTTTGCAATAGCTCAGTTCCGCTTTCTCACTGATTTATTGCTTGTCCATGGGCGCTGGTCATATCTTAGAATATGCAAGGTTTACCTTCATCTGGTCTTCTTTGTGCAAACTTGTATGGTCTATTCGGGAAGTTATGTGATCTGGAAGTTTTATATGCAGGTGGTGACATATTTCTTTTACAAGAATCTGATGTTTACACTGACTCAGTTTTGGTTTACCTTCCGCACTGGATTCTCTGGTCAGAGGTTCTATGATGATTGGTTCCAGTCTCTCTACAATGTGATCTTCACAGCGCTTCCTGTTATTATTCTTGGGCTTTTTGAGAAGGTATTTTATTTTTTGAATATATTTTTTCGCAGCTGTTACAATGTATGACAGTGATGATTGTTCTAACTACGATGTTGTTTCTTGTTGTTTATACACTTATTGTGCATTTAGGATGTCAATGCATCTCTCTCCAAGAAATATCCCGAGTTATACAGGGAAGGAATTAGAAATACATTCTTCAAGTGGAGAGTTGTGGCTACCTGGGCTTTTTTTGCAGTATATCAATCATTAGTCTTGTATAATTTCGTAATTTATTCGAGTACAAAGGGCATGAATTCATCTGGCAGGATGTTTGGCCTATGGGATGTCAGTACAATGGCCTACACTTGTGTTGTTGTAACTGTCAATTTGCGTCTCCTTATGATGTGCAACACAATTACGAGATGGCATCACATTAGTGTTGGAGGGAGCATATTATTATGGTTCATTTTCGTCTTTATCTACTCGGGTATCCACTTGCATAAAGAACAGGTGAGTTTCCGTACATGTTCATTATGTTCCTAATGTCGATGCACTTTCTAACGTGGTTGGTTCTTGTTCACCACAGGAGGGTATCTATTTAGTCATCTTTGTCCTGATGGGCACATTTTATTTCTACCTCACGCTGCTGCTTGTACCAGTTGCTGCACTTTTTGTCGACTTCCTATACCAGGGGTAAGTTTCTGCAGTAAATTTCTTAAACTACTTGAATTAATGTTATGTATTACATTTCAGTATACATTATTCTAGGATCTTTTTTTAAAAACATTCTTTCCAATTCATGAATAAGCTACCTCTCAAGGACATTTCATTGTCTAAACAAAATTGTGTGAATGAAAATGTCAATTCACAAAGTAATTTCACATCTTTGCTGAGATTTCCTCTCTAGTAATTTCACATCCCTAATTTCTTGTGTGACTACTGGAAGTAGTTAACTTTTAACACTACTAGTTGCTTCCTTTCAGGGCTCAAAGATGGTTTTTCCCGTATGATTATCAGATTGTTCAGGAAATTCACAAGCACGAGATTGACAATAGCAGGGTTGGGTTGTTGGAGATTCGTAATGAGCTTTCTCCAGATGAAGCAAGGAGATATGCCATAATGCAACTGCCTGGACAGAAATCGAAGCATACTGGTTTCGCGTTTGATTCACCCGGTTACGAGTCATTTTTTGCGTCTCAGGCTGGCGTCTTGGCACCTCAAAAGGCGTGGGATGTGGCTCGGAGAGCAAGCATGAAAACACGGCCAAAGGCACCTAGAAAGAGCTGAGTTCCAGAAATTTTGTACAAAATTTTCTTCTTTGACCCTGCTCTTCACTTTTCACCTAGACAACATTAGCAGATACGTAGAATTAGCTGTGTATTTATTCTTTCACACACATTCTTCGTACCTCTCATTGTTAATTCTAAAGTTGTAGTCGCTAGTTGGGTTAGTAAGATTGTAGCAAAATCAGCTGAGAAGAAAATGATAGAGAATGTACATTATATGAAGTAACCATCCGGAACACACTTGGCAAGTCCAGCTTGCATCTATGTATCGATAGTTGTGATATATATATATATATATATATATATATATATATATATATATATATATATATATATATATATATATATATAT